>JBBPBX010086573.1:1890-14869 GCA_038048925.1 Garcialebias charrua
GAACCAGCTCCATGAGCCTTTGAAAGGTTGGAGGTGCATTTTTGAGTCCCATGGGCATGACCTTAAATTGGTACAAGCCATCACCTGTAGTAAATGCAGTCTTTTGTCTGTCTGCAGGATCCATTTGTACTTGCCAGTACCCACTAGACATGTCCATGGTAGAAAAGTACTGCGAACCAGACAACGCGTCTAAACTGTCATCTACTCTTGGTAGGGGGTGTGCGTCAGTAATAGTGACAGAGTTCAGTTTTCGAAAATCTACACAAAATCTATATGAGCCATCTTTCTTTTTCACCATCACCACCGGGCTGGCCCAGGGGCTCGAGCTGTCCTCTATCAAATCTTGCGCCTTAAGTGCTTCCACTTGGCGACGGATTTCAGCCTTCATGACTGGAGAGGTGCGGTAGGCTCTCTGAGAGACTGGGGTGTGACAGTTCGTAATGATTTTGTGTGTGACCATGTCAGTTCTACCAAAGTCATGTGGGTGTTGACTAAACACGTCAGCAAAAGAAGTCAAAGTGTCCGTCAGTTGTGTTTTCTGCAATGGCGTCAGGTCTGAATCAGTGTCATCTATAATAGGAGTTGCACCCGGACTGTCAGGTATCTGTCTATTAACATTACCAATAGAACCATCCATAATGGTGAACTCACTCTGGCCCCCTGCCAAGATAGCATGAAAATGTCCCACCTGTGTACCATCATGTAGCATAACTTCACTATGTGAAACATTAGCCACTTTCACACAAATAGAACCGTGCTCTACCCTCGCCACAGTCCATGCCATACCAGTAGAAGACTGATCGGTATAATGTGGTTCGAACACACCAATGTAACCATTAGGTAAAAACCCTTTGAGGGGTACATCAAGATTAGCTGTGATGACCCTCTCTGACATAGCCGGAATGGCAACCGTGGACGCCACTGTCACCGCAGTCAGGCAGGGAATGTACAAATGTGGACTAACTAGTGGTACAGCTGTACCAGCTACATTGCATGTCATGGTGCGAGTGTCAACAGTAATGCCATTTGCCACCATAAAGTCCCAACCTAAAATGATTGGTTTAGTACAGTTTCTGACAACTTGAAGTGTATGTGTCATGGGCTCACCTGCAATACTTAGGTTCACATAAATGGAGCCTACAGAGTCAAGGGGATCACCTGTGACCCCAGTGAGAGGGATAAACCGTTTCATAATGGGTTTTCTCTGAAGAGCAGGTGTAGCCATTCTAAAAGTCTCACTAATAATAGAAACGTCAGCCCCTGTGTCAACAAAAGCATGCACCACAGTGTCCTCAATAACAACTGACACATATCTTTTGTCTACATCAGTCACACACAAGCTGTCAGTAGTACCTGTGTCAGGGTGAATGTCGTTGTTCGTCTGGGCCAAAGAGAAGTTGGTAGCTGACAATTTGCCCTCATTGTCAGCTACTTGTAGTTTCCCTGCTCCCGGTATTGACGTGCAGGGGACTGGAACCGTACCCGGGCTGGACTGGGAGAGCGATGAAGGCGGCCACTTTCATAGCGGCCCGGAGAGCGATCACGGCTAGCATAGCCCCTGGTTGGAGCGCTGTAGCCCTGCGAGTAGCGTTCAGATGAGCCAGTTCGAGCAGGTGACTCCCGTCGGTCGTGTTCCTCGTCATGGGATGTGCGGAAGAAGCTGCGGCGATGTGTGTTCCGGTCGTCCGATGAGTCTCTGCGGCGTGGAGGTGACAGATGGTAGTCATCCGCTGAATATCTGCCCTCACCTCGTCCAGCCGAAGCGGAGCTCCGATGACGAAATCCATAATCCCGCCTGTCCTGTCGATAGCGTCCTCACGCTGGCGGTCAACCGTCATTTATAGCTGTTGAACTTTTTCTGCCAGCATTTCGATCGTCTTTGCCATTTTCTTGAAATCATCCCCCGTAGCTGAGTGGACTCCTTGAGGAGCAGGTGAAGGGAGCTGAGTAGACCACCCAGGTGAGACAGCAGGGTAAGCTGGTGTAGAAAAAGACTGCGCCAGAGCTGAGGATGTGAACACTGTAGTAGCTTTGTGAGCAGCTTCAATTTGAATTGCAAACTGGATGGCAGTCTCCAATGTTTTAACCCCCTGCTCATGACATCTCAGGGCCAGTTTACACGGCGCGTATTTTGAGTGTAACCGCTACTTTCTCTTTGCGACTTTGCTTATCGCCTACACGACGCTGCTGGCCCCCCTCTTTGACTCCGATACTTTTCTGACCCTGCTCTCAAGGTGGAAGTTTTTCGCTGACCCCCCGTTGATAATGTAAACATCTCCCACGGAGCTTTTGTTTGAACACATGCACGCAGCACGCACGCGCAGACAGCCGGCATTTTAACAATGGCGGTGGACTGGACAGTGGACACACGCACCACTTTCTGAACTATAGCTGATGGAATATATTTTGATTCTCATATTTAATTATTCTACACCTTACCTGCATCTGTGTTGGAAGAGAGCCAGCTGCCTGGATCCAGTTGTCTGTTAACGAGGCAGTCGGACATTTCACGTGTCACGCTGCACTATAACATACTAAATGTGCTATATATTAACAGTTTAACAATAATAAACAGTATTTATGTTAGCGTGGGAGATATTTAAATTTATCTGAGCTAAATGAAGCTATCTGGACTCGTTACGTCATGCCTAACATGCTGCTGAAAATGAAGACACCAGGTTGATTTTTAATTTATTTATTTATTCAACACCACAAACTCATGTCACAAACACTGAGAATTAAATTGAACACTTTTAAAAACACGTTAACCGAACTTTAATGAACTGGACTCTGTTGTTCATCCTGGTGGAAACTGGACCCAGATCCGAACCGCCGGTCCGCTTCGTGGAACAGCTTCGACCTCGCAGGAAAAAAATAAAAATAAAACCTCAGTTGGTTGTTCTGTGATCGAACTAAACACAAGGAAACATTATTAAGAACATGGTTTACCTTGTAGCGCTGCTGTAAATCAGCTTTACGGGGAGACCACCAAGTCATTGGTTCAGGTATGTTGATGACACCTGGGTTAAAATTAAATCTCAGGAAGTCCAACATTTCACTGATCACATCAACTCTGTGGATAAATATATCAAGTTCACACGAGAAGATGTAAGAAATGGCAGGTTGGCTTTCTTGGACTGTGAGGTCTCAGTTTCTGATAGAGGAAATTTGCAAACTGAGGTGTACCGCAAACCCACACACACAGACCAGTATTTACAGTTTGACTCCCATCACCCTCTGGAGCACAAGTTAGGAGTCATCAGGACTCTGTACCACAGAGCAGACAGCGTCCCCACTAACGCAGGAGCCAGACAGAAGGAGAAATCACACACAAAACAGGCTCTAGAGAAATGTGGATATCCTAACTGGGCCTTCCTGAAAGCAGAGAAGAAACCCAAACAGGACTCCAGCCAGCCATCAGGTGAAAAGAAGGAACCCAGACCCAGACCAGTGGCCATTCCATATGTTGCAGGGGTTTCAGAGACATTGAGACGTTTATTTTCTAAACACAACGTCCCAGTGGCTTTTAAACCTCAAAATACATTACGGCAAAAACTGGTTCATCCCAAAGATCCAGTCCCCCGGCAAAAACAGAGTAACATTGTGTATGCTGTTCAGTGTCAGGAGGGCTGTGATCAGTCTTATATCGGGGAAACTAAACAGCCACTGGCCAAAAGGATGGCCCAGCACAGAAGATCAACATCATCAGGTCAGGACTCTGCAGTCTACACTCATCTCCAGGCCAGCGGTCACTCTTTCAGGGATGAAGATGTTCACATCCTTGATAGAGAGGAACGATGGTTTGAGAGAGGAGTAAAGGAGGCCATCTTTGTGAAAAGAAACCGCCCATCATTAAACAGGGGTGGAGGCCTCCGAGTTCAACTGTCCCCCTCCTACAATGCTGTGATTGCTGGTATCACTCAGCCCTCTGTGAATAGCAAACAACCATCAGGGTGCTAACGATCCATTGTTAGGCTGATGGTCCTCCTTGATCATGTGAGCAGCTGGTTTCAGGCTGTCATCAGCCAACTGGTTGTGTAACACTGTGAGAGGGTGCTATTTATAAGACTGAGCTGAACCCAGCACCTCAGACTGAGGAAGTCTTTCGGACGAAAGACGAAACGTTTCTACAATTTTTTGCTTTGTTTTGTTTTTTTGTTTTTTGAATGTCCAGAGGACCAGACTTAGCTTTTTTAGATTTTTCTACCTGGATTATTGAGCATGCATCAGGGTGTAAATCAGCTGTTTCTCACGGACTAAAGTCAGACATGTTGACGCGGTTCCGGTCCAGTCAGCAACTGGTGGGCAGCTTGCTAGATGAAGCGGTCCACTTGGTGTCAAATCTGTTGACTCTTGTCCAAATTCCAGCTTTAACTTGTTGTTAACTTGTTGATTCACCTCATTCACTTATGCATGCTCACAACCACACACAAATGGATGCAGGGATGTATAGTAGATGTATGTAGATGGGTATATAAATGAATATAAATATATATGTATGTATATTGTATATATATTTGTAGGTATGGGTATGTGTATTTATAGAAATATTTGCAAGGTCATGAATATTATCAGTCTTTATGCTTGTATGTTTCGTTGTTGTGTTCTGTCATGTGCTTTGCAGGATTGTGGACGGAGGTTTGGTGTGTTTGCCTTGTGCTCTTTCTGTGGACAATTGTTGTTTTGTTGTTTTGTTTTGTTGTCTCACTTTCTCTTTTCTTTCTTTCTCTCTAAAAAAAAAAAAAAATACATATTGGAGTGAGAGGATGGCTATAAGGTGTGAAGGGAGGCCATCTATAAATGGAAAAAAAAAAAACTTGTTGACAACAACTTGTAGTAGCTGAACTTTTAGCCAGAGAGGAAAACAGGCTGCCTCGTCTGCTCTGTTTACCTCAGGCAGCACGCGTGCGCAGTAGTGAAGGTTCCAAAAATCACAGCGCCATCTAATGGCCCAGCATGGTAACTACAGTAAAGTCATGAGGACGGGGGGTGGGGGGGAGAGAGTCGTATCCACAGAATTCGCCCATGTCAACGCAAAACTTTCAACCTAATTAACATACCCAAAAGTTCCGTTTCCCCCACACAGTGTCCGTGTAAACAGGGCCTCAGTTGGAGGTATGGGTCAAGTCCAGCAATAAAGCGTCTAAACTTTTCTCCCTGTTTAGCATCATCGCCATAAGTTGGAAAAGCTTCCTCGACCAAACGGCAAATTTCTGCAGCGAACACAGGAAGAGCTTCACCAGGAAGGCGACTGCGTGCATTAATGTAGCTTTGGAAAGTCAACAAATAAGCAGTTTGTCCAAAAACGCTCTTCAGCTTCTCTTTTGTGGCTGAATAGTCTGTTTTAACTGCATCAGATAGACTGTCCCAGTAACTAAAAGCAGCTCCCCCCAAGCATGTAGGTAACAGTTTGGCCAAACTATCCTCATTAGCATCAGGATCAGCAGCAACAGTCACTTCGAAACGTCTGCACCATTTTGAAAAATCTTCTTTTCCATCCCCCACAAACACGTGGCTGTACTGTGGCCTGGCACAGCCAGCAGCAGAATGAAAAGGTAATTGTTCCCAAAAATTACTCTCCATAACTGAGTATTGGTCGTTGTAACTAGCAGCAGAAAAAAAAGAGAAATGGAGGAGAAAAAAAGTCCGTCCTCAGCAGCAGCTAAATGCGCCTATCAGCATGTGCAACATTAGCTATCTGGCTAATAGCATGCTAAGCATGTGCTCACCACTCCAATCGCTGAAAGCGTCCACAAACCCGCTGCCACCAGTGTAACACCACCGCGTGAGGTGGAGAAGTGTCACAAACACATCCGAAGGTCGTGGGGTGGAGAAAGAGTAATCACGCTGAAAGGGAATAGCTTGGCTGCACGAACTTTATTCAGCTCTTCAATACAACGTCATTCCCTCATGAACGCAGCCCGCGTCTGTGGCAGTTTCGCCCGCTCAGTCTGAACACACCCCAAAAACCCACGAAGAAGAAATCTCTTAAAGACACAGTAACCTAAATACATAACTGCACAAATAAATCATCTTACATCAAAACAAATCAAAATAAATCATCTTACACTAGCAACAAGCAGATCCCAATCGGTCTTTTGCAGACACGTGACATTTTGCACTCCCGGTCGCCATATTGGGTGGAGACCGGTTCATTTAAACAGAGGAAGTCCATGCCTTAGCTGCTACCTCGTAAGGATCAATGTTGTTAATTGAAGCTAACTTCACCATGTAACGTTCTCTGGCTTCAAGGTTGAGTTTCTCTCTATAAGGCTTCTGCTCATTTTTATATTTAGTTTGCATTTTGCTGATGTTATTGTTCTGTATCGCACTGTGTTTAACATGGACTTCCTCTATTTAAATGAACCGGTATACACCCAACATGGCGACCATAAGTGCAAAAAGACATGAGCCGTGACGTCACGTGCAAAAGACTGATACAGTAGTTTCTCGTTTATCATGGGGGATCTGTACTCTGAAATCCTGTGATAAGTGAAAAACTGCAAAGTAGATATAGTAGTACAAGTATTAGGTAGTAGTTAATTTAAACACTCTAAAAGAGCACAGAAGGTCATGATTTTCAGCTCTCTGCCTGCTCTCAGCCACGGCTGCACCTGCAGCCCATACTGCAGGAGAAATATTCTCCTGACACTTCCTGTCCTCCTCTGTGATCTCCATTCTGCTATGGAGAAGTGGTGGTTGAGTGTGCAAAGTGCAGCCGTGGCTGAGAGCAGGCAGAGAGCTGAAAATCATGACCTTCTGTGCTCTTTTAGAGTGTTTAAATTAACTACTACCTAATACTTGTACTACTATATCTACTTTGCAGTTTTTCACTTATCACAGGATTTCAGAGTACAGATCCCCCATGATAAACGAGAAACTACTGTATCAGTCTTTTGCACGTGACGTCACGGCTCATGTCTTTTTGCACTTATGGTCGCCATGTTGGGTGTATACCGGTTCATTTAAACAGAGGAAGTCCATGTTAAACACAGTGCGATACAGAACAATAACATCAGCAAAATGCAAACTAAATATAAAAATGAGCAGAAGCCTTATAGAGAGAAACTCAACCTTGAAGCCAGAGAACGTTACATGGTGAAGTTAGCTTCAATTAACAACATTGATCCTTACGAGGTAGCAGCTAAGGCATGGACTTCCTCTGTTTAAATGAACCGGTCTCCACCCAATATGGCGACCGGGAGTGCAAAATGTCACGTGTCTGCAAAAGACCGATTGGGATCTGCTTGTTGCTAGTGTAAGATGATTTATTTTGATTTGTTTTGATGTAAGATGATTTATTTGTGCAGTTATGTATTTAGGTTACTGTGTCTTTAAGAGATTTCTTCTTCGTGGGTTTTTGGGGTGTGTTCAGACTGAGCGGGCGAAACTGCCACAGACGCGGGCTGCGTTCATGAGGGAATGACGTTGTATTGAAGAGCTGAATAAAGTTCGTGCAGCCAAGCTATTCCCTTTCAGCGTGATTACTCTTTCTCCACCCCACGACCTTCGGATGTGTTTGTGACACTTCTCCACCTCACGCGGTGGTGTTACACTGGTGGCAGCGGGTTTGTGGACGCTTTCAGCGATTGGAGTGGTGAGCACATGCTTAGCATGCTATTAGCCAGATAGCTAATGTTGCACATGCTGATAGGCGCATTTAGCTGCTGCTGAGGACGGACTTTTTTTCTCCTCCATTTCTCTTTTTTTTCTGCTGCTAGTTACAACGACCAATACTCAGTTATGGAGAGTAATTTTTGGGAACAATTACCTTTTCATTCTGCTGCTGGCTGTGCCAGGCCACAGTACAGCCACATGTTTGTGGGGGATGGAAAAGAAGATTTTTCAAAATGGTGCAGACGTTTCGAAGTGACTGTTGCTGCTGATCCTGATGCTAATGAGGATAGTTTGGCCAAACTGTTACCTACATGCTTGGGGGGAGCTGCTTTTAGTTACTGGGACAGTCTATCTGATGCAGTTAAAACAGACTATTCAGCCACAAAAGAGAAGCTGAAGAGCGTTTTTGGACAAACTGCTTATTTGTTGACTTTCCAAAGCTACATTAATGCACGCAGTCGCCTTCCTGGTGAAGCTCTTCCTGTGTTCGCTGCAGAAATTTGCCGTTTGGTCGAGGAAGCTTTTCCAACTTATGGCGATGATGCTAAACAGGGAGAAAAGTTTAGACGCTTTATTGCTGGACTTGACCCATACCTCCAACTGAGGCCCTGTTTACACGGACACTGTGTGGGGGAAACGGAACTTTTGGGTATGTTAATTAGGTTGAAAGTTTTGCGTTGACATGGGCGAATTCTGTGGATACGACTCTCTCCCCCCACCCCCCGTCCTCATGACTTTACTGTAGTTACCATGCTGGGCCATTAGATGGCGCTGTGATTTTTGGAACCTTCACTACTGCGCACGCGTGCTGCCTGGGGTAAACAGAGCAGACGAGGCAGCCTGTTTTCCTCTCTGGCTAAAAGTTCAGCTACTACAAGTTGTTGTCAACAAGTTAACAACAAGTTAAAGCTGGAATTTGGATAAGAGTCAACAGATTTGACACCAAGTGGGACCTGCTTCATCTAACAAGCTGCACACCAGCTGACTGGACCGGAACCGCGTCAACATGTCTGACTTTAGTCCGTGAGAATCAGCTGATTTCCAGCAGCGCTACAAGGTAAACAATGTTCTTAATAATGTGTCCTGGTGTTTAGTTCAATCACAGAACAACCAACTGAGGTTTTATTTTTATTTTTTTCCTGCGAGGTCGAAGCTGTTCCACGAAGCGGAAGTGTGATGCCGAGAAAAGCATGCCTGTCATGGATTGCATTCTCGGCATCACACCGGCGGTTCGGATGTGGGTCCAGTGTCCACCAAGATGAAAACAACAGAGTCCAGTTCATTAAAGTTCGGTTAACGTGTTTTTAAAAGTGTTCAATTTAATTCTCAGTGTTTGTGACATGAGTTTGTGGTGTTGAATAAATAAATAAATTAAAAATCAACCTGGTGTCTTCATTTTCAGCAGCATGTTAGGCATGACGTAACGAGTCCAGATAGCTTCATTTAGCTCAGATAAATTTAAATATCTCCCACGCTAACATAAATACTGTTTATTATTGTTAAACTGTTAATATATAGCACATTTAGTATGTTATAGTGCAGCGTGACACGTGAAATGTCCGACTGCCTCGTTAACAGACAACTGGATCCAGGCAGCTGGCTCTCTTCCAACACAGATGCAGGTAAGGTGTAGAATAATTAAATATGAGAATCAAAATATATTCTATCAGCTATAGAAAGTGGTGCGTGTGTCCACTGCCCAGTCCACCGCCATTGTTAAAATGCCGGCTGTCTGCGTGCTGCGTGCGTATGTTCAAACAAAAGCTCCACGGGAGATGTTTACATTATCAACGGGGGGTCAGCGAAAAACTTCCACTTTGAGAGCAGGGTCAGAAAAGTATCGGAGTCAAAGAGGGGGGCCAGCAGCGTCGTGTAGGCGATAAGCAAAGTCGCAAAGAGAAAGTACTGTAGCGGTTACACTCAAAATACGCGCCGTGTAAACTGGCCCTTAGGTTCAAAGTTTTTATCTATCCATTGTGCTGTAAGACTAATCATGCTAACAGGGCTAACACGACGTCCAAATGTCTGTGGTAAAACTCCCTCAAGAAGTCGTGCTATCGACTATTAGCTTCTCAATGACGTTGGAAATGACAGTTGTTTCTTGGGTAGTAACATTACGTCAGAAAAATATCTGACTGGGGATGATGTAGCTAATGTAGTCCATAAATCTTCAGAATCCGACATCCTCACCAATGTAAAATAAAACTTCCACACAGCCAACCTTTTGAATTTTCCTCTCCGCCATGAGATTAGGTAGGCGCACGTGACGTCATCGCGTTGTGCTGCAGCTGCAGGCAAAAACAGTGCCTTTTATATCGGCGAGTTATTTTAATGGAATGACCAATCTCCGATATTGAACTTTAATGCTAATATTGGCTGATACCGATACCAGGCTGATACTGTGCATGTTGAATTTTGAATTGTGTTTCCTTACAACATTGTCACATTTCAGACAGTAATAAGCATCAGCAAAAGCAGTGTATGTTAAAAGTTAGCGGTTAGAATTAGCTTCGGCTAATTATTTTTTTTTTTTTACCTGTTCAGCGCTAGCAAGGCTATTTTTTTAATTAGCAGAATAGTGATTAGCAAAGCTAACTTTTTGGTTAGCTGTATACCCACTAGGGATGCGCAATATAAACGGTACACGGTAGAAACAATAGAAATTTAGCTTACGATAGAGATCTGTCTTCTACCGGCTAACCGCAGAAAATCATAGTTGTCAGATTTAATCTTTACTTTTTTTAGTTTAAAACTGTGCATAAGTGGTGTTGAAGTGTACAATCAGAGTTGTCAGAGTTAATCAATACTTTTTTTTGTGTTGAAAACTGTGCGTAAGTGGTGTTAAAGTCTTTTCTTCGAGTGCTAAGTAGCGAAGCTATAAGCTAACTTTGTCCGGTTTGCCGTAGTAGTGTTGCCATATTCGGACGCATGCGCAAAACGCTGCGTTCCATCGAATGTTTTTTTTGTTGTTTGTTGAAAGTTAAAGTAAGCGTTGGTCAGCTTTAAATCACAGTTGTCAGATTTAATCTTTACTTTTTTTAGTTTAAAACTGTGCACAAGTGGTGTTAGTCTTTTCTTCGAGTGCTAAGTAGCGAAGCTATAAGCCAACTACGTCCGGCTTGCTGTAGTGTTGCCATATTTGGACGCATGCGCAAAACGCTGTGTTCCGTCGAATTCGAAAGTTTTTTTTTGTTTGTCGAAAGTTAAAGCTCCACTGACATCATCTTTTAACTTTCCATAAAATGGCACAACATATATATATATATTAAGATTGACCTCTGATCGTTTTTGCTAAAACAATGTGAAATTAATGAAAATTCCTCTCCAAAATAGTTTAAAATTAGCGCCGTTTTGTTACACGGTAAATTCGGGTTTTTCCGGTCACGTGATTGTGACGTCAGACACAGAGCTCTTCTCCAACCGCACATTTAATACAATGGAGAAAGATCCAAACACGTCCGTCGAATTTAGCCATTTAAAACCTTAGATTTGAGCGATTTGGCTCCAGTTCGTGAAGAAGAAGTTATTTTGAGTGATCAAAAATCAAACAGCAAGGTTTCTTTTGTCCGTGCTGACTTTTTTTTTCAGGAGAGGTTTCACATTCAAAAAGCGAACAGCAGATGTCAGCAAAGCCATTGTGATTCCTCTTACGTTCGCTTCATGAATAACTTCTTCACGAACTAAAGCCAAATCGCTCTAATCTAAGGTTTTAAATGGCTAAATTGGACGGACGTGTTTGTATCTTTCTCCATTGTATTAAATGTGCGGTTGGAGAAGAGCTCTGTGTCTGACGTCACAATCACGTGACCGGAAAACCCCGAATTTAACGTGTAACAAAACGGCGCTAATTTTAAACTATTTTGGAGAGGAATTTTCATTAATTTCACATTGTTTTAGCAAAAACGATCAGAGGTCAATCTTTATATATATATATGTTGTGCCATTTTATGGAAAGTTAAAAGATGATGTCAGTGGAGCTTTAAAGTAAGCGTTGCTCAGCTTTAGAGAAACCTGCCCTCTGATCTGTGAACAGAACGCTGTGTTGTGTGATTTTACTGCGAGACCCTCTGGTCAAAGCCACAGAGGAAACTGGTTGCCTTGTCAGCTCTCCTTAAAGCAGAAGGAGACGCCCTCTAGAGGGTTGGAGGGTGAAGTGTTTTCAGTGTAAAATGCTGCTCTGTTACTGTTCATTTCTTAAAGGTACTATCTGCGATTTCTGCAAAGCCCTGAAACTTAGAAAAATTTTGAACAGAGACCGTTCTCCCTCCTCCCCCTTGCACTCTGGGTGACCTGCAACTCCGCCTCCTTAGCTCCTCCTCCACAGCTTGGCTGTCTCGTGAACGCGCATGCTTGTAAACACAGTTGTAATGGCGTCGGCTCAGTCAAAACACCGGTAAGGATAGACTATTTGCTTCTCAAATCTTTGCGTATTTGTAATAAAGTATCGTAAATTATGTATAACCCTTTCAATAAGTTATGTGTAGCTCTTACTTTGTGTTACATTTTATCTGTGTTATGCAGTTTTGAAACATTGTCGATGGGCTTCCGATGAGGATTTTACACCCAGAGGTGTACTTCTACGTCCGAAGAAGAGGAACCCAGGAACACAGGATGTTCTCATAGTCACCATGTTTTCATGCAAACATTAAAATGATGATTGGATGAACAGTACTGTTGCTTTGTCTTATTCTTCATGAACATGCAGTGAAATAATTTTCTATTTGAAAGAACACAGCGACAAAATCTTTTTTATTTATTTATTTAGACAATAAATACACAAAAAACCTAAATAAATATGTGACAAGGATCATCAAACCGTTACATAACG
This sequence comes from Garcialebias charrua, assembly GCA_038048925.1. NCBI lineage: Eukaryota > Metazoa > Chordata > Actinopteri > Cyprinodontiformes > Rivulidae > Garcialebias > Garcialebias charrua. The sequence goes on from JBBPBX010086573.1 coordinate 14,336, forward strand.
CAGACTTAAATAACCATAAATAAAGCACTGAGCATCCACCCTGATGTTAAATACTCTGTTGTGTACTTAGTTTGATTTAAATAACTTTTTAATAAAACTGGACAGAAATTAAACAGAACTTAATTAACTCCAAATTCTTCCAAACCTGCAGCCTTCAGGGCAACAGAACAGCAAGCAGGGCCCAGGTGACTGATCTGGTCTTCACTTAAGTGGGTCAGGTCAGTAAATATGTGCAGCTTCTCCAGATTGTCAGCTTGTCCAAACATCTAAAGTCCATAGAGAACCACCTGATCTCCACTCTTTCATTTGTGTATATATATAATATATATATATATATAAATATAGGTATCTATATATATATATATAGTATATATATATATATAAATATAGGTATCTATATGTATATATACTGTATATATATATATAGTTATAAATATAGGTATCTATATAAATAAATAACTATATTTATAACTACTGTATATATACTATATATATACTGTATATCTATATATCTATGTATATATATCTATATAT
>JBBPBX010086575.1:0-14869 GCA_038048925.1 Garcialebias charrua
TATATATATATATATATAATATATATATATATATATATATATATATATATATACATATATATATATATATATATATATACAGGAAACCCTCGAGGTACGACACCTGCGACCTACGGCAACGCAGACTTACGACAGGCCTCTTTGAAAGAATGCCGTCGACATACGACCGAAAAAACGGACTTACGACAGAAATACATTAGAAGTATGTAATCGAGATACGGCAAAAAAAGTGCGACACTACGGCAAGCGGCAAGGTGGGGGAGGGGTACACACCTTGAGTGTTCGCGCATGACAGTGGGCGTGACCATGTAGTAGGGGTTGGGCGACACTGCCGTACTATTTAAAGGGACGCCATCTTCACCACGTTGTTGAGTTTCGGCGAGAGAGAGAAAAGCAAACGTACGTACACTTTATCGATCATTAGCATTGCATTCAGTTAGCATTAGGTTTAGCGAGAGGTATTTTATTAGCCACAGGTAGCATAGGTTTAGCGACAGGTATTTTATTAGCCACAGGTAGCATAGGTTTAGCGAGCGGTATTTTATTAGCCACAGGTAGCATAGGTTTAGCGAGCGGTATTTTATTAGCCACAGGTAGCATAGGTTTAGCGAGCGGTATTTTATTAGCCACAGGTAGCATAGGTTTAGCGAGCGGTATTTTATTAGCCACAGGTTAGGTAGCATAGGTTTAGCGAGTTTTTTTTTTTTTGACATTTTTTTTCGTGAGAGAGAAATAAAATGGGACCCAAGAGGCCTTCGAAGTCCGCTGATAAGGGTGCGGGTAAGAAACCCAGGCAGACCATAACCCTTGAGACGAAGCTAAAAATTGTTAAAATGTGTGATGGGGGCATGTCAGCGACCGAGGTAGCAGCGAAGCTAGGCTTTCCGCGTTCGACGGTGGGCACGATCAAGGCAGACAGAGAGAGAATTCTGGACCAAGTGCGTCGTTCCGCACCCATGAAGTCCACAATTATCACGAAGCAGAGAACGGGTGTTTTGGTGGAGATGGAGAGGTAGGTCTTGGTTTGGATCGAGGACAATGCTCAAAGGCGCGTGCCCGTGTGCATGGCCGTGATCAGGGAGAAGGCCCGCATGATTTACAGCACGCTGAAAGGTAGGAGTCAGGGAGGTGCGGGGGAGGAGGGAGGTGCGGGGGAGGAGGGGGCAGGACAGAGCGACTCAGGCGAAGGCACGTCACAACAGAGCGATCCTGGAGAAGGGACGTCAAGCAGCATGTCAGGGAGGGGTGCTGTGGGAGAGGGGGACACTGGACCTGATGAATTCACTGCCTCCAAAGGATGGTTTCAGCGCTTCAAGGACAGAGCGAATTTGCACAACCTAAAAATACAGGGTGAGCATTTAATTTCTCTTTTTTTTTTGTTACAGGTACAGGTAGTCCTTGACTTCCGATTTTTAAAAAAAAATTCATTTTACTGTTTTTGTGTGCATTTAAACAGGAGAGGCAGGCAGTGCTGACCACGCAGCAGCTGAGGCCTTCCCTGACAAACTGGCTCAGGTCATCAGGGACGGCGGGTACACTGCCCAGCAAGTGTTTAATGTCGATGAGACAGGCCTGTTCTGGAAGCGTTTGCCCAACAGGACCTACATTAGCAGAGATGAGCGAATAGCAGCAGGTCACAAAGTTGGCAAGGAGCGCCTGACCTTGCTGCTTGGGGGGAATGCTTCTGGGGACTGCAAACTCAAGCCCTTGTTGATTTACCAATTTGAAAACCCCAGAGCCTTCAATCATGTTGATAAAAAAAGGCTTCCAGTCTATTGGGCATCAAATAGGAAGGCCTGGGTAACGCTGGAAGTGTTTTCAAAATGGTTTAAGCAACATTTTGTGCCAGATGTCAAGCGTTTTTGCCATTCCCAAAAGATTCCCTTTAAAGTCCTGCTGGTGTTGGACAACGCTCCAGGACACCCCCCTGATCTCACCGACATTAACACGGCTGTGCAGGTGGTGTACCTGCCTCCTAACACCACCTCGCTGATCCAGCCGATGGACCAAGGGGTGATAAGTACGTTTAAGGCGTACTATCTCCAGAGGGTCATTCGTAACGCTTTGGAGGCAACCGGAATGACTCCAGGTGTCAGCCTCAAAGACTTCTGGAGAACATACAACATCCACGATGCTGTGCTGAACATTGATCACTCCTGGAATCGTGTGACTCAGAACAACATGAGCGGCGTGTGGAAGAAGGTGTGTCCACAGCTTGTTCAACAGGTACACAATTCCAAGGAGGTTGACAATGTCATTGAGGACGTTGTGAGGATGGGCAGGTCACTGGAGCTCGAGATGGACGTGGATGATGTCCAACAGCTTCTGGGATCAACAGGAGAGGACCTGTCAGTGGAAGACCTCATTCTTCTCGACAGGCACGTCCCGGCTGAGGAAGAGGTGCAGGCCAACCCTAGCCCACCCAAGACCTTCAGCCGGCAGGAGTTGGCATTGGCTTTCAAGGACTTCCACAGCGGCTTGGCCCGGTTAGAGAAGCAGGACGAAGATGGGGAGAGGTTTGAGAGGGCTCGAAGAGTCATCTTGGGCGGGCTTGCGTGTTATCAGCAGATCCTGGACGAGAAGAAGCAAGAGGCTGTGCAGAGCAGCATGTTAAGGTTTGTCACCATCTCTGCAGCTCCTCCAGGATCTGCTGGTGCACCAGAAGATCCAACACCAGCCAGTCCTCCTGCAGCAAGCCAGGATGACTCCATGGACAACTCAACCTCTCCCCAGTAAAAGACGCCTCCCCTCTCTGCCTCCCTCCAGGTGATGAATTGTTATTTTTATTTTTCAGAGTTGTGTCACGTTACACACAGTAACTTCATCTGTTAATCAATTTGTATCTACTTCTGTTCACAGCCTGCTGCTCCTCCTCCTCCTCCACCTCCTCTCCACCAGCTCCACCATCCCATCACTGACCTGCCCACCTTCACATAACAGCACAGCATCGTGTGAAAGGTACAGCAAAGACATGTCAATGTTTTTTCCTGTAGTTTTTGTTTTATGCTACATCTACTGTAAACATCACCGCTCTCTCGACAGCCTCCAAAGCGTCACGCCCCCTTGGTCCATCAACACATGTGCACCACACCACACAGGTAAGGAGAAGTTGTTGTTGTCTGTGTTTTCATTCTTTGCAGATGTTCACGTCTGTGTGTGGGTTTATACAGTACAGAACCACCTGTTGCTCTGCCTCATGGACCAGGCTATGGAAGTGAACTTCCACCTGTTGCTCTGCCTCATGGACCAGGCTATGGAAGTGAACTTCCACCTGTTGCTCTGCCTCATGGACCAGGCTATGGAAGTTAACTTCCACCTGTTGCTCTTGCCTCATGGATGGACGTGTGTCCACTCTGTCCTGCCTGCCTGCCTCTCTCCCTCTAGCACCTCTCCATCATTGCACCACACCAATCAGGTGAGGACAAGATGTTTGCCATCTTCAGGTGTTCACAGGCCCACCTGTAGGTGCTCATGTTCATTTTTGTGTTGTTGTTTTCACAGCTCACATCGTGGACTTTCCTCATGGATGGACGTGTGTCCACTCTGTCCTGCCTCTGTCGTCCAGGACATCAGTCCTGCCATCTGCCTCCATCCATCACCTGTGTCAACACCTTCTGCATGTATGACTGCTGCCAAAACAAACAAAAAAACACCTTTGCTGATGGACAGAACTGTTCACATCAGGACCACACCGCTGAGCTCACACCTGGCGCTAAATGCTCCCATCATTCATGGTTGAGCACTGGCTAAGCAGTTCCATCTGATCCAGGTTTGAACTTGAGAAAAACATCAGTGTCTACCTACACTTCAGTCAAAGTAAGGACATTTTGTTTCCTTGTTTCCTTCTTCTGCTGCTTCCAGCTTCTTTTTTGGGTTCATGGACTTTTTCATGCACATGGACTGCACACCAACACCACATGGACTGCACTGGTTTCAAAAACATGATGGTTGCAACATGTTAACAGCTGCTTCTCAGAGAAGTGTTCATGTTTCATGGTTGACATGTTCTAGCTGCTGCTGGATGCATGGATGAATGCATGGGAGTTCCTTATCATTTGCTGCATTTTGATGTTGACAGCTGCTGCTCAAGGAGAAGTGTTCATGTTTCATGGTTGACATGTTCTAGCTGCTGCTGGATGCATGGATGAATGCATGGGAGTTCCTTATCATTTGCTGCATTTTGATGTTGACAGCTGCTTCTCAGAGAAGTGTTCATGTTTCATGGTTGACATGTTCTAGCTGCTGCTGGATGCATGGATGAATGCATGGGAGTTCCTTATCATTTGCTGCATTTTGATGTTGACAACTGCTGCTCAAAGAGAAGTGTTCATGTTTCATGGTTGAACTCATTTGCAGATTATGGCTGAGAACTGTTCAGGAAGAGATTTGTATTTTGTATGCTTTGTCTGTGCTGAAAAAAACATTTCAGTACTGTACCTGTACTGTACATGCTGTACAGGTACTGGTTTTGTGTGTTATGGATGAATGTGTGGTATAATGTGTTATCTAAGTGTTTGTAAATAAAGTTCTGTGCATGTTTATGGCACAGGATGTCCGCTTGTTCATTCTCATGCCGTTAAATGTGTGTGCGGCGCTCCGTTAGCGGTATAGCCGCGACCTGCGGCAGAAATGCGGACCTACGACAGGCACGTGTTTTTGGTCCGCGAGGTACGACAGAATCGACCTAAGTCACACTCGTAGGTCCCGATCCCTGACGTAACTCGAGGGTTCCCTGTATATATATCACAGTAAAACCACTTAAAATATTATTTTGAATGAAATTTGTTGATGACATCACGAGTTTTTGATTGTTGTTAGAGCAATTTAATAAGTGGACAGTATTGAAGTGACTTTTCTGATGATATGTCAAGAAATATTTAAACTAATACACCAGAAATGTTCTATTTCTGAATTCCTGGATATGTTGGTGTAGCGGATTGTATTTTCTAGTTGAAACTGAACGCATCGTGATGCTCAATCGTGTGTAGTGGACCAGACCCTGGTCACTGAGAACTGTAGTGGACACACCTTTTCACTGATCCTCTCAGTGAAACACCTTTTTCTCTGTAAACCCGCAGTGAAAGACATTAACACAGTTTATTCCATTAATTTGAATCAAGACACAAATTAAATCAGAAGAGACTTCTTTAAATTTGTTCTAATTCAAATATATAAACAGAATAACCTTTTGTCATTCTCATGATCATTTGCTATTATTCTGTGTTATTCTTCAATATAAGCATTACGGTGTTACTCTTTAATACAGTGAATCAAACTGTGTCTAAAGTTGAATAATATGTCAGAATGACCTGTTCAGTTTTGTTTAGAAATGAGAAACAGTTAATCATTTAACTGGTGACTCCTTTCTGTCCATTTCTAAAAACAATCTTTCTTTGTTTTTCTAAAACAACCTTCATTTTCTGAACTACAGTGACATTGCTGGCCACGAGTAAACCACTCCTACTCTGGTCACAGGAGCCAATGAGGGCAGCGAGTACTACTGATATCAAACTCACTTTAAAAGTCCTTACTTCCTGTTTCTCCCTCAGTGCTACGAGGAACTTCAGATGAAATGTAACTTTCCTTTAGGCTGTGAACAAGACCAGGAGTCAAAGGTCTAGTTCACCAGCCAGAGTTAACAGTGAGCTGCTGTAAACTCGCTCGAGCCCAGAGCTCTAACTTTGAAATAATTTTCCTCTCAAGGAATATTTTATTCTGAAACCAACCAGGAAGTGCTGCTACTTCTGACGATCCAAGCGAAGAACAGGAGACGTTGAAAGTAAACAAGAACCGGTTCGGACGCACTGGACGTGCAAGGACTCTGTGTGTCTGAAAGGCCAGTGCCTACTCTTTACCAGACTGGTCGTCTTAAAAGGTAACGAGTCTGCTGTTTACAAACGTACCTGGAGTTTAGCAGAAGTCTGACGGAGAGTGTCATTCTGGTTGGAACTCATCTCAAGATAAACTTCCCTCTAATTCTTCCTCCATCTTTCCTACTACTCTTAAACTTCTCCTTATCTCTAAGCCAGTCACTAAACTTTGAGAAATATTTGCCTACAGATAAGAAGTAATATGTCATCTCATTACTTGTTCTGTTGTTCCAAAATTGAATCTGCTAACGAGTAATTTATAGGAAATAGATCGATCAATCAATGTACATGTCATGATGTAATTTTATGATTCTGTTAATGATTCAGTTCTGCTGAATCACCATAAATTAACATTTCATGCCTTTTACATCACTCATCTGGTCACAAATGTATTGTTTAAACTGAAAAAGATAGAACCCGTGAATTATTGATGATAATTTGTGTCTGTTTAAAACCTGCTCATTTTACATCTGGTGAACAGTACAGATCAGTAAATCTGATCTACCCCTGATCCCTACACGTGGACAGCTTGACTGCAGGATCCAAACAGTTCCTAACACAGCTTAGCTCCACACTTCACTTTAGACTGCAGTAAATAAATACATACCTGTGTAACTCTGATGTTTGGTTTGATACCAGTGAACTGATGAATCGCTCACCCAGGAACTCTTCTCAGCTTCACAACATTTATTAACATGAACTTCATCTGTAACAGAAAAAAAAACATGTGGTTGGTGGTGGTCTGACATGTAGCTCCTGCCCCAACTCTGAGAACGTCACGCAGTAAAAAATGCCGTCTAGCCAGTCTCCACTTCCAAAAGGATGGTTTTGTTGTGCACACAAACACTATGAATTACGGTAACCTTTGCGAGTTTTCAAAATAAAAGCTGTTAATGATGTCATACTTGCTGTTGTTACAAAATTATTTGTGGATGATTTATTTATATTATTATTTATTATATGAGAAATGTTACCATCAGGGAAAACGTACAGATCAATCAAGACAAGAACAAACAGATTTAAATATAGTTTTTATCTGTCCACCTTTACTGAACTTAATAAAATCTGTAATAAAAACCGAATAAGGGACAACTGGTGGAAAATCAATCTGCTTGTGTTGCACATTTGGAGTGTTTCAAACCTGTTATTACCTTTAATACAGTTTATATTTTTATATTGTTTTATATTTTACTGTTTTGCTTTTTACTTTTGTTCTGGGAAGCAAACCCAGATTTCACTGTATTCATGTACAATGATAATAAATGTCTCTTCTATTCTATTTTGCAGCAGGTTTTGAATTGTCTTCTGCTGAACTTGATCCACCACAAAGACTGTGTGGTTCACAGAGTGTCTGCACAAATCAAAATATGTAACTTTAAATTAAAATGTTCTCAGAGAACAATAAGTATAATTTTTATACACACTAACCAGAAACCTCCAGTGATTTTGGTCGACATGGACAAATAACACAAAGCTCTTGTAATTCTCAAAATTTACCAGTAAAAAGAAACACTTGATGTTAAAATGTTATAAATGTCATTTCTGAAATGAATGTACAATTTTAACTGTTATTTTTTTCCAAATGGTTATTGTCACTTAAAAATATTAAACATAGGTATGCATTATTTTAAATTAAACATTCCTGTTTTTACTTGAACTATGTTGCATTTCAATGAGACAAACTTTCTGCACAGTAATGATGTGATTTGTGGTAAAGTCGTACTTACCCTCACTGTTTCTACAACATCCTGAAGAACGAGCAACAAACACAGCAACTTAGGGAAAATTACATGGTGGACCTTTATTTTGAAATTCCACATGAGATCTTGGTGACATTTGGTGAGCAACATCTGGAGATGTTCTACAGTCAGCCTGAAGTGAGACTGGTCACTGGAAACTAAGAGTTTTGTTTTAATATTAATGGAAACATCAGGGAAACAATTTAACATTCTCACATAATGAACATACAAATAACCACAAAACAGAGACAAAAGTTAAATATTATGGATCCATATTCACAGGAGGACATTAAAAATCTTTTCTGAACATAGACCAGCAAGAATGACTTCAATCATCTAGAGTCAAAACATGAAAAACATATTGGAGTTTTTTATTTATTTAACTTAGCAACACAAAAAGTTCTCTACTCTTTGGATATGGGGCGACATTCAAACTTTTAGTGGAAACAGCTGAGCAGGAATGTTGGTCCCATTACAGCTTCCAGTGCTAACATGTGTTTTATGTACAGAGTTTGTACCAACAGGAGACACAGACCAGCTTTTATTTTGAAAGAACCTCGCAAGCGTGACTATCTAAATCATGGTGTTAGCGCGTGCACAACCAAACCGCGTGAGCGCTGACTTTTAGAAGTGGATGCTGCTGGACCGAAGTATAATATTGAACAATTTTACTAGAAAGTACAACCATACCTGTTAGAGAACAAACATGTGGTTGGTGGAGGTCTGACGTGAAGCTCCTGCTCCTACACAGAAAAACACACACACAGTCACGAGACTAGATTATCCAAGCACGCGACAACGAGATGTAGCCGCTAACAGCTACACATGCTAACAGCTAGTACACATGCTAAATGCTACACATGCTAACAGCTACACATGCTAACAGCTACACATGTTAACAGCTACACATGCTAACAGCTACACATGCTAACAGCTACAGATGCTAACAGCTACACATGCTAACAGCTACAAATGCTAACAGCTACACATGCTAACAGCTACACACCCTAACAGCTAAACATGTTAACAGCTACAGATACTAACAGCTACACACGCTAACAACTACCATGGGCGTAGCCAGAATCTTTTGGGGGGCGGTTCGTTTTAAATGAGAAGTTGACCAAACCAAACTAATGTGCCTGGATAGGTCAATGGATAAAGCGTTTGCCTTCAGTCCCAAAGCTCATGAGTTCAAGTCCTGCATGGTACAACGTTTTTTGTTTTTTTTAATTCATTCCAGATTAAAAAAGCACAAGAAAACTATTTACAAAACGGGAAGAAATAAAACAATGCATTAAATGAAAGGAATCAGACGAAGAAAATAATCTTATCTGCCCCTTCTCAAACTATTTTTTTTCAAACACTCTTTTATTGGATAAAAAAAGAAGAATGTGTTAACCACAGCCTGTGGTTAACACATTCTTCTTTCTTCACAGGCATATTAGGCAGCACGGTGGCACAACTGGTAGAGCTGCTGCCTCTCAGCGAGAAGGTTGCCGGTTCAAATCCCGGTCCGGGGCCTTTCTGGGTGGAGTTTGCATGTTCTCCCCGTGCATGCGTGGGTTTCCTCCGGGTACTCCGGTTTCCTCCCACAGACCAAAAAACATGCTTGTTAGGCTGATTGGTGACTCTAAATTGACCCTAGGTGTGAGTGTGAGAGTGGATGGTTGTTTGGTGTGAGTGAGACAGGTCCCTCTTGTAAATGAGTCCCCGTGACTCAACGAGGCTAGCCTGTATAAATAAAGGTTGAATGAATGAATGAATGAATGAATATTAACTACTTTTTTTTATCCAATAAAAGACAAATGTAAAATTTGTTGTTTGAATCGAGTGTTTGGAAAAAAAAAATAGTTTGAGAAGGGGCAGATAAGATTATTTTCTTCGTCTGATTCCTTTCATTTAATGCATTGTTTTATTCCTTGCTGTTTTGTAAATAGTTTTCTTGTGCTTTTTTAATTTGGAATGAATTAAAAAAAAAAAACGTTGTACCATGCGGGACTTGATCCCACGAGCTTTGGGACTGAAGGCAGACGCTTTATCCATTGACCTATCCAGGCACATTGGTTTAGCATTGTCAACTTCTCCTTTAAAAGTGGGCGGTTCGTTCGAACCCCCCGAACCCCCCTTGCCTACGCCACTGGCTACACATGTTAACAGCTACAGACGTTAACAGCTACAGACGTTAACAGCTACAGACGTTAACAGCTACAGACGTTAACAGCTACAGACGTTAACAGCTACAGACGTTAACAGCTACAGATGTTAACAGCTACAGACGTTAACAGCTACAGATGTTAACAGCTACAGACGTTAACAGCTACAGATGTTAACAGCTACAGACGTTAACAGCTACAGACGTTAACAGCTACAGATGTTAACAGCTACAGACGTTAACAGCTACAGACGTTAACAGCTACAGACGTTAACAGCTACAGACGTTAACAGCTACAGATGTTAACAGCTACAGATGTTAACAGCTACAGACGCTAACAGCTACAGACGTTAACAGCTACAGACGTTAACAGCTACAGACGTTAACAGCTACAGATGTTAACAGCTACAGACGTTAACAGCTACAGACGTTAACAGCTACAGATGTTAACAGCTACAGACGTTAACAGCTACAGACGTTAACAGCTACAGACGTTAACAGCTACAGACGTTAACAGCTACAGACGTTAACAGCTACAGACGTTAACAGCTACAGACGTTAACAGCTACAGACGTTAACAGCTACAGACGTTAACAGCTACAGATGTTAACAGCTACAGACGTTAACAGCTACAGATGTTAACAGCTACAGATGTTAACAGCTACAGACGTTAACAGCTACAGACGCTAACAGCTACAGATGTTAACAGCTACAGACGTTAACAGCTACAGACGTTAACAGCTACAGACGCTAACAGCTACAGATGTTAACAGCTACAGACGTTAACAGCTACAGACGTTAACAGCTACAGATGTTAACAGCTACAGATGTTAACAGCTACAGACGTTAACAGCTACAGACGTTAACAGCTACAGACGCTAACAGCTACAGACGTTAACAGCTACAGACGTTAACAGCTACAGATGTTAACAGCTACAGACGTTAACAGCTACAGACGTTAACAGCTACAGACGTTAACAGCTACAGACGTTAACAGCTACAGACGTTAACAGCTACAGACGTTAACAGCTACAGACGTTAACAGCTACAGACGCTAACAGCTACAGATGTTAACAGCTACAGACGTTAACAGCTACAGATGCTAACAGCTACAGACGTTAACAGCTACAGATGTTAACAGCTACAGATGTTAACAGCTACAGACGTTAACAGCTACAGACGTTAACAGCTACAGATGTTAACAGCTACAGACGTTAACAGCTACAGACGTTAACAGCTACAGACGTTAACAGCTACAGACGCTAACAGCTACAGACGTTAACAGCTACAGACGTTAACAGCTACAGATGTTAACAGCTACAGACGTTAACAGCTACAGACGTTAACAGCTACAGACGTTAACAGCTACAGACGTTAACAGCTACAGATGTTAACAGCTACAGACGTTAACAGCTACAGACGTTAACAGCTACAGACGTTAACAGCTACAGATGTTAACAGCTACAGACGTTAACAGCTACAGATGTTAACAGCTACAGACGTTAACAGCTACAGACGTTAACAGCTACAGACGTTAACAGCTACAGATGTTGTTAACAGCTACTGACGTTAACAGCTACAGACGTTAACAGCTACAGACAACAGCTACAGCCGTTGTTAACAGCTACAGATGTTGTTAACAGCTACAGATGTTAACAGCTACAGATGTTAACAGCTACAGACGTTAACAGCTACAGATGTTAACTGCTACAGATGTTAACAGCTACAGATGTAAACAGCTACAGATGTAAACAGCTACAGATGTTAACAGCTACAGACGTTAACAGCTACAGACGTTAACAGCTACAGATGTTAACAGCTACAGACGTTAACAGCTACAGATGTTAACAGCTACAGATGTTAACAGCTACAGATGTTAACAGCTACAGACGTTAACAGCTACAGATGTTAACAGCTACAGATGTTAACAGCTACAGACGTTAACAGCTACAGACGTTAACAGCTACAGATGTTAACAGCTACAGACGTTAACAGCTACAGATGTTAACAGCTACAGATGTTAACAGCTACAGATGTTAACAGCTACAGACGTTAACAGCTACAGACGTTAACAGCTACAGATGTTAACAGCTACAGATGTTAACAGCTACAGATGTTAACAGCTACAGATGTTAACAGCTACAGATGTTAACAGCTACAGACGTTAACAGCTACAGATGTTAACAGCTACAGACATTAACAGCTACAGACGTTAACAGCTACACATGCTAACAGCTACACATGCTAACAGCTACACATGCTAACAGCTACAGATGCTAACAGCTACAGATGCTAACAGAGTGAAGTAACTTACTCTCCACAGACAAGAAGCTGCAGTGTTACAAGCCTCTGGCAGCAGCAGCTTGGAACTAAATCACAGAATAAAGTATTTGACTCACGAGAAGTCTTTTTTCATTAGTAATTGAAATAAATCACGGAGCTAAATCCAGACGTAGCTTCTCAACACGAAGGAAAACAAAGAGGCCGAGCTGGTGACGTCACCTCTGTGTTGCCAGATCTCGCGATAGAAACTGACGTGATGTCCACATACAGTACTGTATTTAACAAAGTCAAGTCAAAGTCGTCAACTCTCTATTGTCAAAACTGCAATATGTACAGGACATACACAGGATTGAAATTGCATTTCTCAGTCCCTTGGTGCAACTGTAACCATTTAAACACTAAAACATTTAATAAACATAAGCATAAAATGAAATAATAAAAGTGTTATACTTTCCTGAGTTTTTGCATTGTAGTATAAAAGTATAAAAAGTACAGATACAGACGTTAACAGCTACAGACGTTAACAGCTACAGACGTTAACAGCTACAGACGTTAACAGCTACAGATGTTGTTAACAGCTACAGACGTTAACAGCTACAGACGTTAACAGCTACAGACGTTAACAGCTACAGATGTTAACAGCTACAGACGTTAACAGCTACAGATGTTGTTAACAGCTACAGACGTTAACAGCTACAGACGTTAACAGCTACAGACGTTAACAGCTACAGATGTTGTTAACAGCTACTGACGTTAACAGCTACAGACGTTAACAGCTACAGACAACAGCTACAGCCGTTGTTAACAGCTACAGATGTTGTTAACAGCTACAGATGTTAACAGCTACAGATGTTAACAGCTACAGACGTTAACAGCTACAGATGTTAACTGCTACAGATGTTAACAGCTACAGATGTAAACAGCTACAGATGTAAACAGCTACAGATGTTAACAGCTACAGACGTTAACAGCTACAGACGTTAACAGCTACAGATGTTAACAGCTACAGACGTTAACAGCTACAGATGTTAACAGCTACAGATGTTAACAGCTACAGATGTTAACAGCTACAGACGTTAACAGCTACAGATGTTAACAGCTACAGATGTTAACAGCTACAGACGTTAACAGCTACAGATGTTAACAGCTACAGACGTTAACAGCTACAGACGTTAACAGCTACAGACGTTAACAGCTACAGATGTTGTTAACAGCTACTGACGTTAACAGCTACAGACGTTAACAGCTACAGACAACAGCTACAGCCGTTGTTAACAGCTACAGATGTTGTTAACAGCTACAGATGTTAACAGCTACAGATGTTAACAGCTACAGACGTTAACAGCTACAGATGTTAACTGCTACAGATGTTAACAGCTACAGATGTAAACAGCTACAGATGTAACAGCTACAGATGTTAACAGCTACAGACGTTAACAGCTACAGACGTTAACAGCTACAGATGTTAACAGCTACAGACGTTAACAGCTACAGATGTTAACAGCTACAGATGTTAACAGCTACAGATGTTAACAGCTACAGACGTTAACAGCTACAGATGTTAACAGCTACAGATGTTAACAGCTACAGACGTTAACAGCTACAGACGTTAACAGCTACAGATGTTAACAGCTACAGACGTTAACAGCTACAGATGTTAACAGCTACAGATGTTAACAGCTACAGATGTTAACAGCTACAGACGTTAACAGCTACAGATGTTAACAGCTACAGATGTTAACAGCTACAGATGTTAACAGCTACAGATGTTAACAGCTACAGATGTTAACAGCTACAGACGTTAACAGCTACAGATGTTAACAGCTACAGACATTAACAGCTACAGACGTTAACAGCTACACATGCTAACAGCTACACATGCTAACAGCTACACATGCTAACAGCTACAGATGCTAACAGCTACAGATGCTAACAGAGTGAAGTAACTTACTCTCCACAGACAAGAAGCTGCAGTGTTACAAGCCTCTGGCAGCAGCAGCTTGGAACTAAATCACAGAATAAAGTATTTGACTCACGAGAAGTCTTTTTTCATTAGTAATTGAAATAAATCACGGAGCTAAATCCAGACGTAGCTTCTCAACACGAAGGAAAACAAAGAGGCCGAGCTGGTGACGTCACCTCTGTGTTGCCAGATCTCGCGATAGAAACTGACGTGATGTCCACATACAGTACTGTATTTAACAAAGTCAAGTCAAAGTCGTCAACTCTCTATTGTCAAAACTGCAATATGTACAGGACATACACAGGATTGAAATTGCATTTCTCAGTCCCTTGGTGCAACTGTAACCATTTAAACACTAAAACATTTAATAAACATAAGCATAAAATGAAATAATAAAAGTGTTATACTTTCCTGAGTTTTTGCATTGTAGTATAAAAGTATAAAAAGTATATCTATAAAATAAAATGAAGGTTCTGACATTGACATTTGTAATAGAGTGACAAAGCAGCATATGAAGTTCATGTACACAGCACCAGCAGCCACCACCAGGGGGCGTCGTCACTACACAAACAAAAGGAACCTGGATTACATGGAAAATAGGATCTAAACAGTTTCCACAACGAATAAAAGAAACATTTCTAATAACTACTAGATAAACTTTTCCGCAAAACAAGAAAAATATTATAAATATGGTGCATATTGATAAAATTCATTAAACAACAATCCTGTTGCACGGCACTGGTGGTTGGCAAACAACAATTTGGTGCATTACCACCACAAACTGGTGAGGAGGTTAACTGAAACAATGCAAACAAAAAAAATAATTAATTAACTAATCGTTACTATATATATATATATATAT
>JBBPBX010086576.1:0-14869 GCA_038048925.1 Garcialebias charrua
TATATATATATATATATATATATATTATATATACAGTATATATATATATAAAGAATCAACTATTCTAATTTCAGTAAAAAAAAAAAAAAACAACATCATGCAACCTTTGAACTTTGCGTATTATCACTTCCGGGAAGCAACTGAGAGTTACACGCTGCGGCTGCGCAAATATGGATCGTTTTTTGCAACCAAAAGTTCCACAGATGGAATTTGAGAAGGATGCATTTTTGGAAGCAGAGTCCGACCAACAAAGAAATATTAATCTGGATGAAGAAGATAAACTGTGCAGTTATCCTTCCACTGCTGCTGAGAATGCTAACAGTGTTAGCAATAGCACTGGACAGCTAAAAGATCTGAGCAGAAGTCCTCAAGATGGACCAAGATGACCACTTCTGCAAGAATACCCATCACACTTGTTTAGAGTGCAACAGAGAAGTTTTAGTAAAGGCTGGCTCGATCAATATTTGTGGTTAGAATACAGCGTGAGTAAAGATGCCGTGTTTTGCTTTGCTTGTCTGCATTTTTTATGCATCTGTTATGGCTACGCTGCACGATGTTGTTGACCAGATAAATGCAAAAAGGAGGACGGAGGCTAAAGCTCTCAGTGCACTTATAGATGAGAAGTTTGTTCTGCATCTTGTAATTTTTGAGGATATTTTCAGAACAACAAAATTTATGTCTGATCAGCAACAGTCTCCTAATTTAGATCAAACCTCGACCCGTCAGTATTATCCAATTTCAGGCCTGTCTCCAGACTCCCATTTGTTTCTAAACTTCTAGAGAAAATAGTTGAGTCCCAACTAAAGTGCTTCCTGGAGGATCACGCTATCCCCGAGCTATTCCAGTCTGGCTTCAAATCTCTCCACAGCACTGAGACTGCCCTACTGAAGGTTTTTAACGACATCTTTCTATCCACAGATACTGGTGACTCTGTGCTGCTTGTCCTATTGGACCTCACATCCGCTTTCGACACCATTGACCATGAGATCCTCATTGCTAGGTTGGAGCAGTGGGTGGGCATCTCAGGATCAGCCCTAAACTGGTTCAGATCCTACCTCTCTGACAGGTCTTTTTGTGTGTCCATCAATGATTTTACTTCTGCAGTGGCGGCTCTTAAATGGGGGGTTCCGCAGGGGTCCATCCTGGGTCCTCTCTTGTTCTCCTTATACCTGCTGCCACTCGGTGCTATCTTCCGGAAACACAATATACCTTTCCACTTCTACGCTGATGACTGTCAAATCTACTTCCCCCTAAGACAAAATGGTACAGGCTCTATTCAACCTCTGCTCGACTGCCTGGCTGACATCAGGGACTGGATGGCTTTAAATTTCTTAAGCTTCAATGATAAGAAGTCTGAAGCCATATTGTTCCTTCCCAATGACACAACCTCAAACCACTGCATTGACCTGTCTGCTCTACCCCTGTCCGAAAAACAAAAAGTCAAAAATCTGGGAGTGATAATGGATCCTTCCAGGGGCGGATCTAGAAAAATATCTATGGGGTGGCAAGAGGGTGGCAAGGATGTTTCAGTGGGTGGCAACACCCTCCTCCTCCACACACACACACACACACACACACACACACACACACACACACACACACACACACACACACACACACACACACAATATGTGGTCAATGCAGGCTGAACGATTTTGGAAAATAATCTAATTGCGTTTTTTTCCTGTAAATTGCAATTGCGATTTAAAACACGATTATTTTTTTAATAGCTTCTCAAGTATTTTTCAACAAACAGAAGCAATAAATCAATCTGTTTTATAATAAACTATGTCAGATTTATTTAAAGCAAAGATTACTACAATAAAGCAAATAAATATATGCCTTTTCTTTTCACCATTTCTATTTTTTCTTGTTTCATAAACACAATAGTAAACATGTTAAGTGAACTTCCTAACTACTGTCTGAACTTCACATGACAGTTAATAAATAAATATAAAAAATTAGATATAAAAAAAAATTAAACTTACTGCTTTCCAGCCAGTAACATCATAAAAAATAAAGTGCAAAAAACAAAAAGAGAATCTGCTTTAACCAACCCGTTCTGGGAATTCAAACTCAGTGAACACAAAATAAACTACCGTAGTATCTGTTCTTATTAAATCTTTTAGATGTAAAAAATAAATAAAAACCTCTTGGAACAATAATGTAAACATTATGGTCAGTGGCCTTGTGAACAGACTCCAACACCTCAATATCCTGCCAGGTTATTATAAGGGAGCGTGCATAACAGTCAACTGACAGCACCTGAGAAATGGCTTTGAGCTGCTCTAACACTTCATTTCTTTGGATCCCCATCTTGTTGGACATTCAGTGATGAGGCTGTGTTCAGCAAGTTTGAGCTTCCTCTTCAGTCATGGTTGCCTTCTTCTTCCAACTGTGGGAGAAGTGCCCTACCATCTTCTTGCACAGGCATATTGCTCTTGACACTGTCATCCTTTAGAGCATTTCCTGTAATACAAAATAAAAAAATACACACATTCACATCCCCCCCTCTCACTCACACACGTGCATAAAATGAGGACCAGAAAAATCTTAGTTAAAAACAATGTACAGGTTTTAGCTTTTCCCAGTTTGTCAACGTTAAGTGAGTGCAAAAAACTGGACATCATTAACCTCACACAGACTCTTCCATTGGTACATTTTCATCTTTAAATCACTACTTGGTCTGCTGCCCCCATACATCTCCTCCTACATGTCTTTGTGTGAGTGCAGCTACAGCGTGCGCTCTCAGGACATGATTACATGTAGTACTCCCTCAGTGAGGACTGAACTTGGAAAAAGGGCCTTCTCCTACTCCGCTCCTGCTTCCTGTAACATCTTACAAAAAGATCTGAAGTTCTCGGCCTTGACCTCTGTAAATGGTTTTAAGAATCTGTTGGAATCCTGGCAAAAACCAATGCAGACATGTTCCTGTTTTTGATTTTATACATCTACCTTATATTGTTTTGCTAGTTTTTGATACTTTGTTTTAAAAAAAAAAATCTGTATTTCTCTCTTATGTTTTTCTATTGTTTATTGTTTAAGGAAATTGTATCATTGCTGTTCATCATCCTTTAGTTTATAGCAGGTCGCTTTTGTAAATGAGTCCACAAGGCTCAATGAGATTTACCTGACTAAATAAAGGTTGAATGAAAAAAACCCGATGACTAAATAGGTTCACATTACTGAACATAATAATTAAATTTTTTATTTAAAACGGACAATAAAAAGGATAGTATAATAGTCGTGACATCACTAACCCTCGTTGGAAATAGCAGTAAAGCCAGGCGGTCCTCGACTTTGACTTGGTGTCTTTACAGGAGACAACCGCTCTCCCCCTTGCACTGCCTACTACTGCAATTATTTTTCTAAAAGGGACACATATTTAATACTTTCTTTACCCGTTTCCTCTCGTACATCTGTGTTCAGTCTTCTTTTCATTTCATTTCTCACTTCCCGCCGCCACTCAGTCAGAACTCAGTTGTAAACAATGCTTCTTCTTGATGAGTTTAATGGAGGTTGGCAAAAACTATAGGTGTGCATTACCGCCACCAACTGGTAAGAAGTGTGGATCACATCACTACCGGTACAATGTGCTGCATTCAATGTTGTCGAAAAAAGAATTTCGCGTTCGTAATGTCCAGCTGGGGTGGCAAACAGGGTGGCAAGGCTCTCTGTTGGGGTGGCAACTGACACCCCATGCCACCCCAGTAGATCCGCCCCTGGATCCTTCCATGAAACTCAACAGTCAGGTAAACATGATTGTCAAATCCTGTTTTTTCCAGCTGAGGCGTCTGTCTAAGCTGAAGCCCATATTATCCAAAAAGCACCTGGAGACAGTGATTCACGCATTCATTACATCTAGGCTTGATTACTGCAATTCACTTCTGTTTGGCGTCAGTCAAGCCACCATTGCACGATTACAACTGGTTCAGAACGCAGCTGCCCGATTTTTAACCAGCACACGCAAAAGAGAGCACATTACACCAGTCTTGGCCTCCCTTCACTGGCTACCGGTTCATCTTCGAATCCAATTCAAAATTCTCATGTATGTCTACAAATCGCTGAACAGTCTCGCCCCCGCCTATCTCTCGGATCTGATACACCCATATGTCCCTCCACGTGCTTTGAGGTCAGAGGATCAGGTACTCTTAATAGTTCCAGAAACTCGCCTTAAGCGCAGGGGTGACAGAGCGTTCTCTGTAGCAGGCCCAAGACTCTGGAACGAGTTACCGCTGCTCATCAAACAGGCCCCCTCCCTCTCGGTTTTCAAATCCCGGTTAAAAACTCACTACTACTCCATCGCTTTCAATGCCAGCTGATGTGTACTGGATCGTTTGATTTATGATCTGCAATGTTTTTTATGTTTTTCGTGTTGTACTTCATTGTATGTGTTGCCTGTTGCGTGTTTGTTTGTCCAGCACTTTGGTTTGGTGGACTTGTTCCTGTTTAAAGTGCTTTATAAATAAAATGGTATGGTATGGTATGGTAGATCTAGTAGCAGCGAATAACCTGGCTCATTCTGTAAATAACTGCTTTAACAGAAAAACGCACAGATGACAAATGGGAGACACTCAGAAAAGAAGCAGAAGAACTTTGCAGCAACACAGGAATAGCAACAGAGACTGTACAGCGGCAGAAAAGACAGACTCAAACAGCTAAACATCTAGAGCACTTTATTGTGGATGCCCCAATAGAAAGAAAACGTGCAGACAGCATGGATGACCTAAAAACAAAATCATTCTATTCTGTTATAGACAGGATGCTAATGGAAATGAAACAGTGTTTTTCTTCAGAAACTAATGAAGCACTGAAAGTTTTGCCAGCTCTAAACCCCAAACACCCATCATTCCTTGACAAAATATGGATACTGCCTATGGCCTGTCATTATGGAGTTAACGAGGAGAACTTGTCAGCTGAGCTCCACCAGGTTCGCCGGCTGCTGAAAAGTAAAGAAGAACAAGGACTTCTAATCAACAACACACAAGACTTCCTATCTGTGATGCGGCCCTACAAAGATGCATTCCTGGACTTGTATAAGCTGATATCCATATCTTTGACTCTTCCAGTAACATCAGTGAGCTGTGAGCGCAGTTTTTCTTGTTTGCGTCATTTGAAGAACTACAGGTACCTAAGAAACAGCAGCGGAGACAGTCGAACAAGTGACCTGACACTTCTTGCTATCAATCCTTTAAGAACCAGGACCCTGGACCGTGACAGGATTATTGATGCTTTTGCCCTCAACCACAATAACAGGCAGATTGTCCTGTTATGAAGACTTCTGATGGTGAGTGAATGATTTCAACCTTCTCTGACTTTGTAATGCATTCAGCATTGTGGACTGAAATTGTTTATACGATACACCTGGGGAAACAATGTGAATTTGTTGTAACAGTTTGCAGTTTGTGTGTGTGTGTATGTATGTGTGTGTGTGTGTGTTTGCGTTTGTGTTGATAACTCTAGGGAAGAAAAAAAAAGTTACGTTTGTTAAAAAAAGGGGCAGACATAATACGATTTTATCTTCTGCTTCCTTTCATTCCATGTAATATTTGATTTTTTATTTACGTGGAATTGTAAATAGTTTTTTATGTTTTTTATATTTGAACTTTGAAATGAATAAAGAATAAAAAAAAAATAAAAAAAAGGAAAATTTCCTTCATCGTGTAACAATATAATCACTGTAAGGTATTTAAACAATTACAGGGCCACCATTATTGTAATGATATAGGACTTATTGGTCAGATTACTGACTTACCTATATTTTAGATGCACAGGTCTGAGCAGAGTTTATCTGCACAAACTTACCACCAATTCGCGAGTTCACCCTTTTTCTGATATTAAATTACTTTAACTGTGACTAGGAAAAATGTAATTTCACGAGAAACTTCAATTTATGTTGGTCCACCAGAAAATAGACCCTTTATTGAAATTGTCATAAAAGTACATTAAAGCTTCAGTATGTAGCTTTTTTTATGAACATATTTCTCCACTCTGTCACTACCTCCTGACAGACTGATGTTAGCCAGGTAATCTCTGAAAAAAATTAAAAAAAAATATTGTCCCCTTGCTTCTCCAGGTGGTAAATAAGCATTTCTAAAAAGAAAAGGTGACCCGCCATTTTCCAGCCAATAAAAACAGAGTTTGTAACCAGCCAATAAAAACAGAGCTTGAATTTGAATCAGCCAATAAAAACAGAGCTTGAATTTGAAATTCAACAGACCACAAGGGGGCAGAGCCACATATGGCTCTGAGGGGGAGGGATCAGAATGCTTTGCCTGTTGAAAATATTTCTAAGTGCTGCAGTTCTACAGAAACTGCATACTGAACCTTTAAACATTTGTATCGATATTAGCTCTGATTTAATAACTACGTTGACAAGAATTCAAATTAAAACAAACAGACAGTTAGAATTTAACTGTTGGCACATAACTTAAAGTTTCACTGTGTTAAAAAAGGGAGAAATAGAATGGAAGATAAAAGATTGAAAGCTAAGTTAACCGAAGTTGATTATTTGAACCAACCAGGGTGGCAACCTTCCCATACAGGTCTCAGCTGGGCTTCTCACACGTTCAGAACACATCAACGCCTCGTTACCTGTTGACGATACGTCTTGGAGATAAGAGTTGAAGTTTGTGGACACTAACGGACTGTGTTGTCCAGTTCACGTCCAGATGGCTTCCGCGTGTGTGAGCTGATTCAGATGAGCAAGAAGAACGCTTCTCCCGGCAGGAACGGAGCCAAGCGCACTGACTGATTTTCAAAATAAACTTCAGAAAACAAATTCTTTCAGAAATGAGTGAAGGAATCACAGTAAGGCTTTACTGTGATTCTGCTGATAACGTAGGTCTAATTGACACAATGACCGGGACGTTTCCAGCTTTTTCCAGAGGAGAAACCAGTTGGTAGCAAGTTCTCTCCTTCAACACTAAAGTGAAAATGCAGGAAATGGATCTTTATATGGGAGGCGGGGTCTCCTCCACCTCCTCAATAACTATTGGCTGGTTTAACAAAACAGCGGATGGAGTTTTCATCCCATAGGCAGAAATGTCTCTTGACGGACAACAGGAAAACTGTTTACAGAATCGGCCAGATGGCCTGGCCTGTGAGCACAGAGAATATTAT
This sequence comes from Garcialebias charrua, assembly GCA_038048925.1. Classification (NCBI taxonomy): domain Eukaryota; kingdom Metazoa; phylum Chordata; class Actinopteri; order Cyprinodontiformes; family Rivulidae; genus Garcialebias; species Garcialebias charrua. Next base: position 7,123 of record JBBPBX010086576.1, read on the forward strand.
GGCTAACTTTCACAGACAAAACAGAGAAGGAAGTTGCAAGTTAAAAGTTTACCCTGAACTATGCCATACTATCAAAACCTGTTCTGCAGAAATAAACCAGCAGAAGGGTCAAACTTATGCAAGTAACAGATCATCTTTAAATGACAAAATATACTGTAGATCAATTCTGAATTAACACACATTAAAGAGAAAGTTCAATCTGATTAATTAGTGTCCATTAATTCAAAATAATTGTAACAATAATAGTGTCACTTGTTTCCTTGAGAGCTTCGAGAAAGTGTAACACTTAGAGTTTCAAAGAGATTCAGAGAGGTGTACTTGAAGGTCAAGCCTAAAATATCAGAGATGAGGTGTTCCACTACAGTCCCCCTTTTTGGAAATCATCACCTGTCCTTGGAGATGAGTTCCAACACGAAAGGATACCACCGAATGTCTCTTACCTCCAAGTAATCCAGTAAGTGGAGAAAAAAAAAGTAAAAAAAAAAGTTCAAAATTATACTCCCATAATGTTTTTGGAAATTCCATACTGTTCGTAAGTAATCACATTGCGGTAAGCTTTCAATCCTTTGGAAAACATAGTCTGTTAACCCATGGAAAACTGAGTCTGTGATCCTTTGGAAAACAAAGTCTTATAATCCACAACGGTAAATCCACAACGATGGGGGTTAGTGATTTCATCAGCAAGAATGGATTTTAATCAGCATGTAGAGGGGATCCCTCGATTGAAGCAGAGGAGGCGGCCCTTGGATGAAGGTTGAAGACCAACGTTGGATCAGCAGGTCCCCACATCGAAGGTTGCAGGCTGGATGGCTTCCAGTCGGTGCCACCCTGGTTCAATGTGTCATGCAATTATGTGGTTTTAGGTGGGCTTATGATTGGGATTTTACATTAGGCCCTACCTATATGCACCTGGTATGTAAGCTATCATGGATTAGATCAGCTACAATTACCAATTAAGGGGTGGATCAATGCTGTAAAAATCAGATATAGGGATCTATACCTATAGAAATGTGGAGGGCTTCTGTAACGAAGGCCTCTTCTTTCAAACTATTCCTCCATTCATTATTTAGTTTAGGTTAAACTAAAATAAAAAAATGAAATCTAGTTTGGTCTAAATGTCTGTTGTCTTTTAGACGAACGACGCAAGATTTGGTATTCCCTATAAATTTTGAAGTCTATGGCGAGACTCATCAAAATGAATAGATCTAGAATAGAAATGATCAAACTGGTACTATCTAAATGATTGGGAGATCAGGGTAGATTATAGTACCTTAAGTAGTATTAATCTACAATGACTCATCAAAGATTGAGGTCTTTAACAAAATGAACAGCATGTTGGCATAGTTAAATCCATTTAAGTCTTCAACTAATCAACAGTCAAAACCTCTTTTGGCTGGGAGTGTTCACAAACAAATACAACTTCAATAACAACAAAAGTAGCAATTAAGCAACTAGAAACAACGTTTCACTACTTCAAACTCACTCTGGTCGTCAGATTCCAACGTGTCACACACAAGAAAAACAGTTCTTAGCTTTATAACCGATGTCAATTAAACCCTGCAGATTTAAACGGTTGTTAAGGTTAGTTTTTGTTGCGGGTTTTATGCTTAGCGTTTCTAAGTTCTAGTTGGAACGGTTTCTTTTCGCAACTAGTATAGTTTAAACTGTTTAGTTTATTTACTATCCTGTGCTTGGACGACCTTATTTTCCCATGAAGTCTGTGAGTTTGCGAGATCTCTGTCATTTGTGGGGTTATTGAAATCCTTGTCCTTGACGTGGGCATGACCTAACATCACCCCCCTGTGGTCATGGGGGACCACGCGCACAGGTGTGGACGTCCGTCCATGGGCACGAGTTAGGATGCCTTTGTTTAGTTTAAGCTGTTCGCGCAGTTTATTGGGAACCTTGTACAAGAACCTTATAGGTTTCGGCCAACGTATCTCTGTACGTTTACCTCTTTCCGCATAATTCAGGTGTGTCACAACTGTTGGCACAGTCGCAAGTGTGTCTGACTGGTCAGACTGCGACGTGTCACTGTCGTTGTGATGTATGCCTTCCCACTTCATGAATGAAGAGGTGCTCTTTGAGTCTGTAAGAACTATGTCATCTCTGAGTAGTTCTAGATTCAAATGCTCTTGAACCAATGTATCATCAAAAGCTTGGCTGATGGCTGAATTATCTGTCCCATAGGACAGTACAGCGTTCTCGGTGTGTTATCCTTGGATCTCTACACCGTCCTCTACCTGTGGTAGGAAGTGTGATATTGCCCCCCTTTTGTTCGAGGAGGGGTCCTCAAAATCTGTAACACTGGAGTCCAAATGACTGTCAGCATGTTGTAGACTGTCACTTTCAGGACTCGGATGTCCTTGAACCAAGACTACACTGCAATCTTGGCCGTATGCCGAATTACCCGTCCCATAGGACAGTACACCGTCATCGGTGTGGGACCCTTGGATCTCCACACTTTCTCCTACCTGTGGTAGGCAGTGTTCAGTGAGTGCTGAAGGTGTCAGCTCACAGAGGAGGTCCTCGTGATGGGCCAGAGTCTGGTCCACCTGTTGAGTCTCCTCTGTCTCACCTGTATATGAAGGTTCACTTACCGGGTTTGTGGTCTCGGTTGGGGAATCCCATGTGACCTCAGCGGTACCTGTTGTTAGACAGTCAGTGTCCTGACCTTGGGGAGGCACCCCGATTGGCAGTGGACTGCTCACTGTGGCCCACATTGTCTGACTACCATAATCTATAATCGCTTCAAAGCGATTTATAAAATCTTGGCCGACCAGAAATGGGATGGAGTCCACCGTAGACACATGTACCGGATGGCAAATTGTCGTCTCGCCAATCAGCATGTGAACCATGGCAATAGCTGTCAGGGTTGTATCCATTTCTGAGAGTCCCCGCAACTCTATAGCACATTCTGTCAGGGGTTTTTCTCTGTCAACACTGTTAGCGGCGGTTCGTAGCCTCTCAAACAGCTCTGCTGACATGACAGACACGTCTGAGCCGCTATCCAGGAGTGCTTCTCGCGCGAAGACCCCTTCCAGTCTGAGCGGCAGGTAAGCTTTCTTAGCGTGCCCCATTCTCATAAATTTACACAGAAACCTTCTAGGTTTAAGCACACGCTTCTGTGTACGTGTACCTCCGTCTGTGCAATCTTCATTGCTGTCAGCATCATGATGGTTGTCTGCCTCATGACCTTCGGGACGCTGAACATCAGCTATTTGTTTGCTGTCAGCGTCATTGCCAGTGTTGACGTTGTTGTTGTCAACCGTGTGCACTGAGTCGTTGCAAAAGGCAGTGCTGCGCAGTTTGCTGTCAGGTTGAACAACGTTGTTTGTGTTATCATCAAGGACAACGTATTTGTTTGCTGTCAGCGTCATTGCCAGTGTTGACGTTGTTGTTGTCAACCGTGTGCACTGAGTCGTTGCAAAAGGCAGTGCTGCGCAGTTTGCTGTCAGGTTGAACAACGTTGTTTGTGTTATCATCAAGGACAACGTCACACGTTATGTCAGCTTGGCCAACCACTGTAACATTCAAATCATTTGACAAACAACTTACCACCTCAGTCTCTTCCAAGCGCGGAGGCGTCATTTCCTTAATCTGGAGCTTGTGTGACTCTTTGCATGTCTCGAACTGTGCAGCTCGAGGGGCAGGGGCAGGAGGGCCGCTTCTCGTGGGTACATGTTGGGACCGACCATTTTTCAAAGGGTCACGGCTCCCAGACATCAACTTCTCTTGAAGTTCACCCACTGTGAGACCTAGGTCAAAACCTTCTTGGTTCGATCTGAACCATCTTGGTTCACCTAGAGAGCGAACACCTACCTTGTGTGGTTCTCTGCTCATCTCAGGGTTTTCAACCTGAGGGGCAGGGGGAGCAGAACTCCCTGTAAACCGATCAGAGTCACTGTTCCAGCTGGACACAATCTGTGGTTTGTTATCATGACAATCCTGTTTACTCTCGCACTCTGTAGGAGAGGGAACCTCTTCTATTTTCTGTGAGTGGGATGTGACCTCTTGACCTGGGCACACCACTGAGGGTGTCCTGGGTAGTATCCTTGTCTCAAAAACCCACGCAGCGTAATCTTTTATCTTTTCCATGGTAACCTTTTTGCAATCAAACGTTAAGCGAACACATTTCATTTGGAAAGGCATGAGATGTGTAGTGAAAAGATTTTTAAACTCCTCATCTTCCTCTAAGCCAGGGACAATTTTGCCCCCGGAGTAGGCCGAGAGGAGCCTGTCGTAGAACGACAGGGGACTTTCCCACGTATCCTGATGGACGTTCCATGCAGCCAAGTAATTAGCATACGATGAAGCAGATTCTCCCACTTTGCGATAAGCACGGGCAGGAATCCCAAGGCCCCCACGCATCCATCTAGGATAGATAGGAGAGGAGGCCCCATCAGGTGATGCGCCTGTTTGAACATCCATCTTTGTACTGATTTTCTGTGAAAAATCAAGGAAAGTGGGTCTTAATTCACAGTGTGCAGTCTCACCATGTGATTTCTGCGGTAGTCAACATGGTGTCCAAGATGTGAAATCAAATAAAAATCAGTGATTTTTATTAATATGTCGACCTGTGACAAGGTCAAACAAAATCGGACATCGTTGTGTGACCTTTGTGAAAATCAAGACAAAAGATGCCTCATGTCTTTTATTTTAAACTTGCAGTTTAAAATAAAGTAGACAACCTCGTAGCACAGAATTTAAGATAAAATTGTCAATTTTTATCAAAAAACAGACAAGTCTGTATTAATTCTGTGTAACTGTTCTGCTTTCAACATTCGATTATATGTGAAAATCAAATGAAGGATGCTGTGTGTTCAACATTTCAAAATGTACACTATTCAAAAACAGGAAAGTTGAAATGCATACAGGAATACATGAACTGTATTCCTCACAGCCACCAGCAGATGGGGGTACCGCGCTGGATAAGTTTATCCCAGCAACTGCAATTCTCTCTCTGACCGCTATAGAGGCGCTGTTGTCACCCGTGAGCGAAGCTGCAGCTTCTAGCCCACAGACATCTAACAACGGATGAAAAAGCATCAATCAGACAGATCTAAAGCCTTTACGTGACAAAGCTCTAGAACCCCAGTCTATAATAGACTATTCGATGTGAGTAACATCGTTTAGGACAGATAATGTGATTCTTTAAACTGCGTTTAAAAGAAAGCGGTCGGACCCCATAAAGCAGTTGCAGCTCCCGGTGTCACGTGACCTGGTCACATGGCGATCGGCAGTCTCAGAGCAACTGACTCAATCCACCCATTAAAATCTCAAAAACACCGCGATGAAACAGTCTTTTCAGAGATAGTAACGGACAACAAGCCTGAACTTGTCTGGGACAAACAGCTGAAGTGAAAGTTGACGAGGAGCGAGCTCCTCACCCCCTCAAGCGTCAACACATACAGCGTAATCGACCAATCACAGCGAAGACAGAACATGCAGTTCTAAAACCCAAGTGTTCATGGGAAATGAAGTCTTCTAAACCTTACGTCACTCACGTGCGACGTGCCGTTCGAGCGATGCGTTCACGGACCTGCGGTCGGTCGAACAATAGCGTGGAACGGACTTTTCAACGTTCTAAAACACTTATAAATATCGCAAAACACAGCGGTAAAGCCAGTCTTCGACGATATTACGTGCATAGAACGAACAACACAGATAAACTGTCAGAAATGTGTGCAAAAATGAATATCTGACAACCAGCAGTCTACAGAACCAACTTTTTTGAACACGACACACAATGGACCAATCACAGCGCTTTTGCAGCCGAATGCCTCGGAAATGCTAACGTTAGCTCGACCCAAAATTCTGGACACTCTATCACAAAATAAACGTAGAATATACCACAGAAAATACTGCTAACGAGCCCAATCACATCCAGGCTACCCCCACGCCTTCCAGAGAAGGCAGCACGCTAACTGTGTACAACAACTGACTTTACGTCAATCGGAACCGGAGGCCGAACCGTCCGGTCCAAAACTGAGTGGGTCTCACCCGAACCTCGGCAAACACGTTGTAACAGATTAGGTAAAATGGAGCAGCAAATGTGTGAAACAGACCTTCAACAGCAATCCGCAGAAGTAATAAAATGAAGCAGTGGTGACACGGTGGTCACAACAATGAAAAATGCCTGCAGCCTCGCGACACGTAATGAAACGTCTCACAAACACAAACATTCAGTCATCCGCAGCTTCAAACATACGTTGAAATGTGAAAGAAAAAAATAATTCTAACGGGAAACGCACCAGACAATGCCACGATTAGCAATCTCTGAGACACTCACCAGCCAAAACTATTCTATAAGTCCACAACAGGATGCGGAAATATGCCAACAAATACCGACAATAGCTACCCAAAACAACTTAATAATCGTCTTAGGAACTCGGACGAGCCACCATTAAATGTAACAATATAGGGGCGGTAAGGTATTTAAACACTTACTGGGCCACCATTATTGTAATGATATAGGAGTTATTGGTCAGTTTACTGACTTACCTATACTGTATTTTAGATGCGCAGGTCTGAGCAGAGTTTATCTGCACAAACCTTTCACCAATTCGCGAGTTCAACCTTTTTCCGGTATTAAATTGCTTTAACTGTGATTAGCCAGAAATGTAACTTCACAAGAGACTTCAATTTATGTTGGTCCACCAGAAAATAGACCTTTTATTGAAATTATCATAAAAGTACATTTAACATTTGTATCGATATTAGCTCTGATCTACTAACTAAGTTGACAAGAATTCAAATTAAAATCAAACAGACAGTTAGGAACTTTTCTGTTGGCACATTACTTAACAGATTAATAGCTTATGAAAAAGAAGAAATAGGAGGAATGAAAGCTAAGTTAACGGAAGTTAATTATTTTGAAAAGACAGGGTGACACTTTCCCATACAGGTCTCAGCTGGACTTCTCACACGTTCAGAACACATCAACGCCTCGTTACCTGTTGACGATATGTCTTGGAGATAAGAGTTGAAGTTTGTGGACACTAACGGACTGTGTTGTCCAGTTCACGTCCAGATGGCTTCCGCGTGTGTGAGCTGATTCAGACGAGCAAGAAGAACGCTTCTCCCGGCAGGAACAGGGCCAGCTCCTGGCAGAGCTTTCAGAATAAAACTTCAGAAAACAAATTCTTTCATAAAATGAGTGAGTGAGTTACAGCAAGCTTTACTGTAACTCCAGCTGAAACGTAGGTCTAATTGACACAATGACCGGGACGTTTCCAGCTTTTTCCAGAGGAGAAACCAGTTGGTAGCAAGTTCTCTCCTTCAACACACAAGTGAAAATGCAGGAAGTGGATCTTTATATGGGAGGCGGGGTCTCTTCCACCTCCTCAATAACTATTGGCTGGTTTAACAAAACAACGGATGGAGTTTTCATCCCATAGGCAGAAATGTCTCTTGACGGACAACAGGAAAACTGTTTACAGAATCGACCAGATGGCCTGGCCTGTGAGCACAGAGAATATTATGGCTAACTTTCACAGACAAAACAGAGAAGGAAGTTGCAAGTTAAAAGTTTACCCTGAACTGTGCCATAATATTAAAACCTGCTTGCTCTGCAGAAATAAACCAGCAGAAGGGCCAAACTCATGCAAGTAACAGATCATCATTAAATGACAAAATATACTGTAGATCAATTCTGAATTAACACACATTAAAGAGAAAGTTCAATCTGATTAATTAGTGTCCATTAATTCAAAATAATTGTAACAATAATAGTGCCACTTGTTTC
>JBBPBX010086577.1:0-14869 GCA_038048925.1 Garcialebias charrua
ATAATAATAATAATAATAATAATGTATTTTCCTGTCATCTGTGTATGTTTCCCATACACAGACGAAATTCGTCTCTGCATTTAACCCAACCACCACCAGGTGGTGCAATGAGCAGCCAGAAAGCGCCCGGGGAGCTGGATAATTAGATGTGCACTCATAGACACCCCAAGGTGTGTAGTGGCCGGGACGCGAACCCTATGACCGAAAGAACAAGATCTCGGATACAAGCGGCTGAAATGAGTTTTCTCCGCAGGGTGGCTGGACTCTCCCTTAGAGATAGGGTGAGAAGCTCAGTCATCCGGGAGGGACTCGGAGTAGAGCCGCTGCTTCTCCACATCGAGAGGAGCCAGTTGAGGTGGCTCGGGCATCTGGTTAGGATGCCTCCTGGACGCCTCCCTGGTGAGGTGTTCCGGGCATGTCCCACCGGGAGGAGACCCAGAGGAAGACCCAGGATACGCTGGAGGGACTATGTTTCTCGGCTGGCCTGGGAACGCCTTGGGATTCCCCCAGAGGAGCTGCTCCAAGTGGCTGGGGAGAGGGAAGTCTGGGCCTCCCTACTTAGGCTGCTACCCCCGCGACCCGACCCCGGATAAGCGGAAGAAGATGGATGGATGGATGGATGGATGGTGCATCATCCAGATTTTGATGTCAGTTAAGTGATGGGTGAGGGTATTGGGGTTTATGGAAGTAGTCGAAATGTAAATCTGTATGTCATCAGCATAGCTATGAAAATGGAGGCCATGATGACGTATTATATTACCAAGGGGGAGGATGTAATGGATGAAAAGGAGAGGTCCAAGTACTGAACCTTGGGGAAAACCCTGGGATAGAGGGGTTATGGAGGAGGAGCAGAAGTTGATGTGAATCAACTGTTGCCGGTCTAACTTTATTTCCCAGTTGTTCAACATGTGCTGTACCTCTGATGATCTAAATCCTAATCTTATCCATCCTTGTCACTCCTAAGAAGAACCTCAATGTCTTCATTTCTGCCACTTCCAGTTCTTTCTCCTGTCTTTTTGTCAATGTCACTGTCTCCAGACCATACAACATAACTGGTCTCACCACTGCCTTGTAAACTTCCTTTGACCTTTGCTGACACCTTTGTTCACAAATCCCTCCTGAAACTTTTCTCCATCCACTCCATCATGCCTGGACTCTCTTATTCACCTCTTTCCCACACTCCCCATTTTCCTGGACAGTGAAGCCCAAGTATTTGAAGTCCTGCACCGTTGTCACTAGTGCTGAGCGATATGGAAAAAAATCATATATCACGATATGGACTTTTTTATATCACGATAACGATATATATCACGATATATACAACACGATGTGTGTGTACAGGAAAAATTTGGACCAAAAGTTTTTTTTTTTTTTTTATCAAAAAGAAAATAACAAACAGTATAACAAGGCATAAAATACACATAAACAATAACAGTTGAAAAGACAATTAAACTAAGCAGAGAATTATTAATAAAGGGCAGCATAAAAAAGAACAATTTGAGAAACATAGCACAAAATTAAATTGTGTGTGCAAGAGGAGTTTCAAGTTTTATGATAAGCTAATAATATATTTGTATAAGGACTGTGCTTTTGGGAGTTTGCAGCATTGAAGTACAGTACATGCTGGTGAAGATTCTCAGTCGTCCAGGACATGATAAAATCAAAAAAGGCGTTCAATACAGGATCAACTGGACTTTATTTGTTGCAGAAAACGTTTCGACTTCTGTCCAGAAGTCTTTTTCAATTCTGAATGAATGGAAGCTGTGAGAACGAGAAGTTTTATACAAGCCACGCACCAACATATGAAATTGGAAACTGAAATAACACCACAAAATACCTAACATGCCCATTCTATTTAAATTGACAAAACAACACATCACACCTGGGGGTTTGTAACACATACATGTAAATTGAAAGATCACACCTTAACAATAGGAGGTTCCCTTGAGGTCTCTGGTAGAAGACACAGAAGTACAGTACATCCTTAAATATATTTACTTCACTTAAAAAAATACAAAATAAGGGAGAAGTTTTCAAGTAGAAAATAAGTTTCTACTTTGGTCCAAAATTTTCCTGCAGGTGGCGGTAAAACAACAGCTGCTAATAAAACCCACGAAGAAGAAATCCGCTCTGGAAGCTAGAGTAAACAAGGCAAGAAACAGAAAAGAGAAACGTTGCGTTTGATTCCGGTTCTGTTGTGTCTCTGGTCTGTTTTGTATTAGTTTGGACTCAGTTGGACTCTGGGTTCGTGTCCTCTGGACCCATTTTGTCTCAGAATTTCAGCGGAGCAAAATAATGGAAGCTAACAAGGTGAGCTCTCGAGTTTAACAACGTAAAGCATGTGTCGCAAACCCGCACGTGCGTCAAACACAAAGCAGCGCCGTCATGTCGCTAAACCACAATATGAAGCTTCTTTGCGACAGTTATTTTTTTATTCTTATTTATCACGATAGAGACGATAGAAGGAAAGTAGCATGATAGACATGTTTCTATCGTCCCCACGATATATATCGTCATATCGCACAGCCCTATTTGTTACCTTTGCTCCTTGTAGCCTCACTGTTCCACCAGCCTCCCTCTCATTTACACATGTACTCTGTCTTACTACGGCTGAATTTCATTCCTCTTCTTTCAAGTGCATACCTCCACCTCTCCAAGTTCTCTTCCACATGTTCCCTGTTCTCACCACAGTCCTCACTGTCATCTGCAAACATCATAGTTCATGGGGATTTCTGCCTGACCTCATCTGTTAGTTGGTTCATCACCAGAGCAAACAAGAAGGGGCTCAGAGTAGTAGCTGGAAGTAATACATACTGTATTTTCCGGACGAAAAGTTGCTCCGCCCGATAAGTCGCTTTGTCCACTTATGTCCAATAAATTGGAAAAATCCATAAACATGTTATACCTCCGTATACGTCGCATCTATTATGCGTCACCGCTGACGTATCGCCTATGTTACGCGTCACCGCCCTACTGCACATGGCGGCCACAGGAGTGAGCGAGCACGGAAGGACTTTACAAGATTACCATAACACGGTAAAAGCAATTATTTGTTTGCTGAAAATTATAGCAAAGGTGTGTCTGAGCTTAACCTTTCCTTAATAAATTCACAAAATGTTCAAATCAGCTGGATTTAAAAAGTAGTTTCACTATGTGCACGCGCACGGGTGGGACGGCTTCATTTCTTTAAAATTTTGCATGATAACACTTAAAAATATATATTTCTTAGCTGACATTATAGCACAAGTGTTCCTGACCTGACACTGAGCTTAACCTTTCCTTAATAAATTCGCAAAATGGTCAAATCAGATGGATTTTAAAAAGTAGTTTTGCCATGTGCACGTGCATCGAGCAGATACGCTTCATTTCTTTAAAAATTAGCAAGATAAATGCTTAAAAATATATATTTGTTAGCTGACATTATAGCAAAAGTGTTCCTGAACTTAACCGTTCCTTAATAAATTCACGTAATCGTAAAATCTGCTGGATTTAAATTGTTTCGCTTTGAAGTCTTCCAAACGGTCACGAAAATAAATTATAAATAGGGATGGGAATTGTTAAGAAATTATCAATACCAATTACTTTATCGATATCATTTATCGATTCAATTCCTTATCAATTCTGTTAACAAATCTCATTGGGTTAGGCAAAAAATATATAGTACACAATTTGTGTGCATGAAGTATTTAATGCTCTTTGACCAGAACAAAAATAGAGCTTTTATGAAAAAATAATTCCTAATTAACATTATTAAGGGGCTGTCCTTGGTTGGAATGGGTGATAGGCTTCTATACAGTTGGACTTCTGTCTCTTCCTCAAAAAGTTCTTCTAGGGCTGTCTCTTTTTGCTGCTTTACAGGAGGCATCTGAAATTATTGACATAACCACAACTTGTAATTCACAAGTTTCAATTTTAAAATAAATAGTGTAATAATCCATGCAATCTATCATCTTTCATTACAAAAAACAAAACTTACATAGTTATCATCTTCATCCTCTTTTGCCTCCCTCTGTGTCTCTCCCAGCTCTGCCAGCTTCAGAAGAAATTCACCATTAAAAACAGTGAGCAGCAAGACAAGCTCTCACAACAGAAAGAGGCTACAATGAAACACACTGAACAAAAATTCAAAACTACACTTTTGTTTTTGCTCCCATTTCTACGTGGCATTTTTAGGTCTGTTGTGTGTTGAAAAACGTCATTCTGAAAGCCAAAAGTGTGCTAGCAACAGCCTCTGAGCCAGCCAGACTCCGGCAATCCTCGTCAATCCTCGTCAGCTAAATGTTATTACAGGAGATGGAGATTATTTATACAGTGGAAGCAGTAAAGCAAAAAAGTCAAGTGACAGGAACTGGAGGAGTTTAACGTTACGTGCTGCAACATTTAAAACAGAGGAGGACTCTAGTTTGTTAGCTCCGCTTCCACCAAGAAGCAGCGTCACGAAGCAGCATGTTAAAGATGGTACTTTGTGCAAACTCACCTCATGCTGAGTGGTCAAATGCTTCTCTCTGCATGTTAGAAGTATTTCCACCCTTTATTGTAATCGACGCTTTGTATGTGTTGCAAGTAGACCTGGTTTCATCTTCGCTTTTTCCTTGACACCATGTTGAACACCAAATACGGGGCATGTCTGTGATGTCATCACGTAATTGCGTCACCACGACGAGTCAGTAGAACGAGTCAGAGAACCGATAAACAGAATCGTTAAGACAAGCAGCCTACAATTCAAGGGAATTGAACTCTAAAGAACGGGTACTTTAAAAGAACCGGTTCTCGATTCCCATCCCTAATTATAAATAAATCGATTTTTCGCTCAAACATCTCCTACAGCTAATGGGTTGTAAATATCCATCCAGAGATTACTTTCTGTAAGTTTCATCAAAATCTGTTAGTGGTTCTTGAGCTATTTTGCTAACAAACACTAGTTCAGACCTACCTCCAGAGTTCAGGAGGCCGGGCTGCGACAGAGTAAGTCCGAGCAGAGGAGGATTTTTTTGGACACATGAGCTGGGAACGGTCAGTGGACCCTAGCGGCCAAAAGTGGTACTGCTCCATTTTTTCGTCAGAATTAATGGAAACTGTCATATCTCAGCCAAAAATCGGTCTAAAAATATGGGGGGAAAAATCCATAAATATGTTGATTCGCCCCATAAGTCGCAAGACATGAAAATTTGTTTAAAAAAACTGCAACTTATAGGCCGGAAAATACGGTACACTGAATGTGACTCATTGCACCACCTCTTTGCTTAAAACTTCAGCATTAAATGTTGGCATCAACCATGTTTGTTCAAAAAACAAGATTCAAGAATTTGAGGTTCTTTATTAGTCATTCCACCACATGTAGTACATGTGGCAGAACAAAATTGTGTACACAGGGTCCAGTTACACCCAACAAAATTACTAAAATGTAAAAGAAAAACAGATCTAAGATATGAACTAAGAAAAATGATAATTAAAATACACAAAGCTTTAGTAGCATAACATAGCATAAAATAAATATGTCAAACAGCAGCACGAACATGAGTCTGTGTGAGCAGATGAGCACGCATGAACACAGCTGCAAAACATGAAACAGATCAGCAGCAAATGATGTGATTTTTCACAGTGATTATTCTGGTTAGAGATTCATGAGTTTAACCCCCAATTTACACTACATGCGTTCCGGCTCCGGTCCGCTCCGGTCCGACCTCCGCAGCAAATACGCACCCATTATAATCAATGAGAGCGTGAATGCCTCATCCTCACCAAACGCATCTCGCGCAGCTGAAGCAGCCACTTTACATTGAAAGTCTAGGGGGCCGCGCATCTTGGAACAGCGGGGCGTGACGCGGCGAATCTACAGCATTTCAAGCAGCGCAGCAGGACCCGGCAGCCCCTTGTCACGCACGCGCGCGCAGCCAGCAGCCACTGTAGAAGCTGGGTTTGCCCTGCTTCTTCTGCTCGCAGATTATCAGCAACCACTCGGAAGAGACTCTGCTATGTGATGACGCAACGACGACGGGACTTTCTGTGGACGAAAACAGCATCCGGTAGGAAAATATGGCATTTATAAAGTTGCTGCTTTTTTTTCGAGCGTACATCTCCCCAAACATAAAAAAAAAAAAGTTTTAATCTCAACAAATACTTTTTGAGCTGCAGTTCGGCTCGTAGAAAACACACACAAGTATTGACGAGGCACGTACAGCTGGTTTTATCTGCCCAGTGTACATAAACAACACGGATCTGACCAGGAAGGGAGCCACGACACGCTCCTCCCACTGCGCGTCTGCAGACGTTCGGTGGGGACAGACATCTGTTTACAGCAGCAAACACAGAGCATTAGGAGCATTTGGATGCGTTAGGTGAGGATGAGGCATTACACTGGCTCCGCACGGCGGCAGCGAGCGGCGGCGAGCGGACGGCAGTCCGTCAAAATAGGATCCGATTCTATTTCTGCCGGACGCCGGAGCTGTGCCGGAGTCAACTTTTAAAGATTACGTCGCACCAACAGGAAAAGGAACGAGCACAACATCCGTATTTACAAAATAAAATCACCACGGGCGGACTAATCCTAGCTCTATACGGATTTATTTGTACAAAAATGCTGTCAAACTATCATTTATGACTACGCCTACAAACGCAATACAAGAAATAAATAAATTAAAAAGTATTTTATTCTGAAATGTAATAAATCACTTCCTGTCGCTCAAACCATGTCCTGTCGCTCATTTACGAGAGAAGATCAACAATCAAACAGCGAGGCTGTCTCTACTGTTGTTCTCCTTCTTCCACCGAATGAATTGTTTTGTTCTGACTTCATTATTTATCACTTGATTTATCGCGCGATGTCGCAATTCCCACGCATGCGTCTCGGAGCGGCGCATCCAGGCGGACCGAACCAGAGCGGAGGTAGTGTAAACTGGACTTTGAGACGCTCAGCTGCGACCTGTGGAGCGGGGCGGAGCCGGAACGCATGTAGTGTAAATTCCGGGTAACAGCCTCAGGGTATAAGCTGTTCCTCAGTCTAACTTAACTTCAAACTCCTTAACCTCCTGCCTGAGGTGAGTGGGGCAAAAAGTGTGTGTGCTGGGTGTGTGGGGTCCTTCATGATGCAGATGGCTCTTTTCTGCATCTGGAGGTGTAAATATCTGTGATGGCGGGGAGACTGACTACCACAGTCTTCTGTGGAGCCTTCACCACTCCCTGCAAAGCTTTTCTTTGCATAGAGTGGTGACAAACCATTACAAACCATTAGATGGGTATTCATGAAACTTTTAAGATTTTACTTTAGTAAACACAACAAATGCAAACATTAAAATTTGAACAGAAAATGAGATCAAATTAGGTAGATTCAAAACATACTAGCCTGTATAAATAAAGGTTGATGAATGAATGAATACTGAGTGAGACATAAAATTGAGAGATTGTGAGTATTTTTCAAGGTTTCGTCAAAATGGCTACAACGTTGTCTTTTCTCAACATGATAAATTCTCTCTTATCATCCAAGGTTTATCTCAACAGTTTTTGTGTTAGCATACACATGTTCTTTGATAGATGAAAACTGCACACACAAAAAAAAGAATTAATCCCAATAAATTGCATTTAAAAACAGTGAAGGTAGATGCAGCTTACCAACAACTATAGTTTCCTCTTTGCAATCCTTTCAAAATAAACTGTCATGACAGTTTTTTTTTTTAGAACATGGTGGCCAATCAAAAACAACAGTGCCAATGATTATTCAAATTTATATTTCACTTAATCTCTAACGTGAAAAACTTATTTTGTCTTTTACGTTTAGACATTGTTCAGGTTTGCATATTTTCTTTAAAAAAACAACAACAACGACACCTTGTTGGAAATAAAACTAAATGAAGATGTGGCCAGCCACTGTAACCAAAGCTGTCAGACCTCATCGTCTCACCCCTCGATACCCTCTGACAGTGAATAATCGTCCGGCATTTATTCAGCATATCTGATTCGGTCGAACGGAGGCAGCGGGAAACAGAGCCCTTAATCTGTCTATAATCAGACCTGACAGTCACCTACAGCAAGGTGTGGCACCACACTGGGATCCAGTCAACCATAATCTCTGATCTGCAGAGAGAAGCTGCCAAGCCATTAATATTAATCTACCTAATAGAGCTGGAGAGGGGCACAGTGATCAGAATGCACGAGGAGGTTCTGCTCGAGCATGCGGCAGAACATCAAGGTAACACTTTGCATTAACCTGCGGCGGTCTTTTTGAAGTAGGTGAAGGAAACCAGGTTTTTGTTTTTGTTAATTAACTTCTTTGTACCAAGTCTAGACGAAAACCCCCCACCCCCTTCGGAATCAATCATTTATTAATTCTGTTTCGCTTTCCCCCGTTTACTCTTAATATTTTTAAACTCCTTACTCGTTTATTCTTGTAAAAAAAAAAATCTGCTTCTTTTTTTTTTAAGTGTTGTTTTAAAACATAAAATATCTATCTTTGAATTGAATTGAATCTTTTTGGATCACATTTTTGGTTAAAAAAAAGTATAATTTAATAAAAAACTGAAACAAGACATCCACCCACTTTCTTTACCACCTTTTTCTATCCAGTTTGAGGAAAACTGCTGGATTAACCCTAACTCACACGTGCATAAGGAGAACATATAAACTCTACACAGAAAGGCCTGGAGTGAATTTGTGGTATCTAAACCAGTGGGTCCCAACCTTGGTCCCTGAGGAACCCCATCCTGCATGTTTGAGCTGTTTCCCTGCTTTGACACACCTGAGTTGTATGATTTGGAACTTGAGGAAGTAAATAAATCCCTGAATCAGGTGTGTTGAAGCAGGGAAACAGCTAAAACATGCAGGGTGGTGTTCCTCAGGGACCCGTGTTGGGAACCATCGCACACTGCTCTGGCCTGAAACAAAATGCAGGGGAATTTGCAAAAATTTAAGAAAAGAAAATCCAAAAGGGTCTTAATTTCATGTGCAAAATGTTTTACACTCTTTTTTTTAATTGATTCTGCCCTTTTCCCCATTAGGTACTGTGAGTTTTTTTTTTGTGAACTATGTTTTGATGTATTTTTGTATCCAAAGAAGTTAAGTCAGGTCTTTTGGACAGATTTTTATTGTTGAATCTTTTCAACGATACAAATCTATCCAGAGGACCTGACTTAACGAGCATGCATAAGGATATTTTTGTACAATTTACTTAATGCAGTTTTTTTGGGGGTGGGGGGGGGGGTTGCTGCTGTAAAAAACGTATAATATGTATAGTGAAATGTTGATAGATTTTGAAATTTTGTATTGGATTTTATATGTACAGTATATGGACATTTTGTTTCAGGAATTCAGCTTCTTTTTGTTACTTTCTTGTGAAAAGTTGTGATTTAAGTTGTAAAACGTTAAAATTCTTGTTAACTTTTGGAATCAACTGTGTTGGCAAAAATCTCGTGAACTACAAATCATTTTGTTGTTTGTTCTTGTTTGTTATCTACCCTCGTGTACTTCTTTTCCCTCCTTCCTCCAGGTCGGTTTCAGTTCTACTCCCCTCCTCTTCCTCCTCTCCGATCCATCCCTCTCCCCGTGACAGAAGATCAGTGGCCTGCTCGGAGACTCTGGCTCGTCTCGCTGAGCAATGATCACCTCCGTTTACTCCAACATCAGCAAGCTGACGGCCACCTTCGCTTAGACTCTTGCTCACCTTATCTCTCCTCCTCCACTCAAAGGATTACTTCAGCAGGGAAGATGTAGTCAGAGGACAAAGTTGTACTGCTTCACCTCTCATTCTCCTGAAGCTTCCATTCAGTGCAGGAAGTGCGTTAACACCGATCTGATAGCAGATGACAAATGCAGCCACTATTCGTCTCATTATTTTCCTGTCATGCCTGTCTTTTTTTTTCTTTTATTACCTGCTGTTTGAATAATTACTGAGAAGTATCAGCTCCATCCAGTTCCAGGTAAAAGGCTTGGCATTTCCCTTGAAGGAAAACATATCGCCCACCTCTGTTATTGTCACAGTTTTAAACTAAAATAATGTGAAAAGACAAGAGTTGTAGACATTTTGGTAAAACCTGATGATGTGTGGTCTTGTGCAATATATAGCATGACATGATTTGATTTGATTTGATTTGATTTGATTTGATTTGATTTGATGTTTATTCATTCATTTTAAAAGAACAATACAAGACAGTTTCATCAGATACAAGAATACAAGTAGGATAAAATGAAGGGAGCAGAAAGAAGATGAAATCTTATTATATCTGCCCCTTATTTCACAGTTTGTTCAACCAATGATAACCTTCAAGCAACATCACAGAATGAATAATTCTACTTATTTTTCTAACTGTAATACACAAACTACATCACAAAATGAATAATTCTACTTAATTTTCCTAACTGTAATACACAAACTACATCACAAAATGAATAATTCTACTTAATTTTCCTAACTAATACATAAACTAGATCACAAAATGAATAATTCTACTTAATTTTTCTAACTGTAATACACAAACTACATCACCCATAATTCTACTTACTTTTTCTAACTGTGATACACAAACTACATCACAAAATGAATAATTCTACTTAATTTTTCTAACTAATACACAATTTTTCTAACTAATACACAAAATACATCACACTTAATTTTTTTAATTTTTTTTCTACTGATGATGGCTCTTGTGTCTAGTGTTGTGAATGACAGTCATCTAATTTTAGCTCTCTATGTATACGTTTCACCAAGTTAGCCATTTTTGAGAAGGCTAAAGTGAATTCACTGTGTCAGCTTGACTCCAAATGTTTTTGTCCCCAGTTGTGGAGCAAAAAGGAATACCGGTAATTGGAAATACCTTCATCCGTCCAGTCCTGAATGTTGTAAGATAACTTGAAAAATCTGTAAGATACCAACTTTTATTTTGGTGTGTGGCTGCATGTAAGTGTAAGAAAGTTTCTTTTGTAAAACTGGATTGCTAGGTCCAAATTCAAGATGGCTACCACCATATATATGTGAAATTGTGAGCTGTATAAGTAAAAATAGGCAATGGGCAAACATTATTTTTGCTGTGTTGTTATATAGTTGTAAGAAAAGTTTATTTCTAGTTTTTTTTTTTTTATTGCTTAAAAGTTTAGTTTCCTCACATGACTGGAGTCTCAAGATTTATCTACGGTGACCAAAGACACATTTGGTCACCTCCTGGCTCCACCATTGCTCCTGGTGGTGGATAATATTGCTCCCTACACTCATCCAGATCTGTCACACTGAACTGCCTTGGACAGGAAAAAAAAAAAACTACATCTGTTCTACACAATGTAACCCACTTGAACATATTGCACCAAAAACATAATGGTTTACTTCCATTCCCTGTTCAATTCTAGTCCAGAAAAACACATCTAACAACACTCGGTATTTAAATCCTTCAGCAATGGGGAGGGACATCGTCATAATAAACTGGAATTTCACTGGAATCTGTCCATTAAATTATGAGAAATTTTGCTAGCAGACAAACAAGGTTCTTCTGAACATCAACAAAAGTTTAAATAGTGTCATCTGGACAAGTTTATTTAAGTGAGAACATTTCGTCCCCCATCCAGAGGACTCCCTCAGTCTATGGCCTGCCAATCATATCTGCCCCATAGGTATTCTTCACTGATGTGTTTCAAGCCAACCTCCTGTTGGAATCTCAAAAATAGGTTTTTAACACATGCAAAACACACCCATCCAAAACAGTCAATCATCGTGTGCGACAATCAAACGTTTTAGGCCAGATGGCCGACTTGCTACTCACAGAAACAGTCTGAGGACAACCAAGGCCAAAGTGGCTCAGAAAAAAGTTGTAAGCTCAATCATCCAGGTAGATAACAACAAAAAGGTTAAATTGTCATGTGGACCAGGTTAAGTGAGAAACGTTTCATCCCCCATCCAGAGGACTTCCTCAGTCTACAGCCTGCCATCCAGATCTGTCCCATAACTGTGGCATGTTCTTCTGACTTCCACAATTAGGTTTTAAGCATATGTCACACAATGGGTTGAACTCAGAGTACGAGTTAGGGGCTGTGCTAAGTTACGACATTTTAGCTCAATATTTGTAAGGTGAGTTATGGTCATTTTAATGTTTTCTAAAGTGAGTCAGCTCTGGAAGCCATCTTCAATCACGTTGGCTCCAAAAAGTAATGAGGTGTGGATGTATAACCAATGACGACTTTCTGAGGTTTTTATTAAATTCCATCCAATGGTCCACGAGAGATTTTGCTAGAAGTACAAACAAACAAACCCACAGACAGACGAGAGCATTAAACATCACCCCTTCCTCACTAGTGGGCAATAATCCGGAGTTCAACTGAAAAAAGGTGAAAACCTGCACCTTACACAAGCTTTTTCGAATATAAGAAAAAGGAAAAATGTATGAACAGTAGGAGGAAATAGGAAAAGCCTCACACTCAGCAGCTCAGTGTCCAAGACGTGAAAAGCGACTGGTTGATTTATCGTGGAGGAAAAAAAGCCACAAAGTACAATTTTCTACCTTAGACGCAAACAATAATTCATAATGATGTTGCCTCCTGATAGCGGCGGACCTTTGTGCCGTGTCGAAAATCCTCGTAATAAATGTTGGGAGTTTGCAGGTAACTACTTTAAAAGCCATTAGAAGTCGTCATGATGGAAGATAGCAGCCGGAGCTTCATATACTGCGATAACAAAAATGATTGGGATGTTTTATTGGGGAGGTTACCGGAGCTCGAGGACTATTACAGATAAACAGGTTATGCCAATTAAGATGGCCGCCCAGCGCTGTTGACAGCAGGGACGCCGCTTGTGCTCCTTCACTTCCCCGCAGCTCGTTCAAACTGACAGATATTAACTGTGAGGGGAGTCAGAAAATGTACAGCGCACCATTCTGTAGTGCTGTCATGTCTCCACGTTGACCTTTCAACTGGAAAAAGTTCCTCCCAGCACCAGCCATGCATCACTGTTTAATGGCGTGTCAGGGAATGGCTCGCTTCTTTTTGTTGGTTCACATTTTTTATTGCCACATCGGCAGATTATGAGCGCTAATGAACTCCGCACATCCGAGACAGAGTTGGGGTGGGGGGTAGAAAGGAAGCTTTTGTTACAACTTTTCAAGAGCTGAAAAGTGGGAGCCTTAAGTGCGAAACAAGCCCATATTGAGATGAGAATCTAATACAGAAACTAATACTTGTAAGAGCAAACAAGCAGGCGTCTTTTCGTACACTCGTCTCAGAGAATATTGGATCTTAACGCACTCGGTGTCATCAGTTTTGCTCCGCTCATAAAAAGCAACGACTGATGTGACGTTAGAGCTCTCCGGGGATGAAGCAAAGGCTTTTTCCAGAGTTGAAATCTCACAGAGACTCGGGGATTATTAAAATGAGTTTACCTTTACTTTCATCTCTTAAACCTACAAGAAAATGTCATTGTTTTCATGCTGTTTGTAGAAGAATGAAAACGCTCCACTTACAGGTGCAATAACGTCCTTTGTACTAGTAACCAGGTGTAAGTTGGCTCCCAAAACATTCATTTCCATTTAAAATGTTTGTTTTTGTACACAGAAAACAATACGACAGAACAAAGTAATAAATATAAAACAGTCAAGAACTTCTGTGACATATTCTGTAAATTATGGGGCCAAGATGGTGTAGAGGCAGGGCTCCCGACTTGGGACCCGAAGGACCCAGGTTTGAACCCCGGCCACTACACACCTTGGGGTGTCTATGAGTGCACACCTATTTCCCCAGCTCCCCGGGCGCTTTCTATGGCTGCCCACTGCACCACCTGGTGGTGGTTGGGTTAAATGCAGAGACGAATTTCGTCTTGTATGGGAAACATACACAGATGACAAAAATGTGACATTATTATTATTATTATTAATGTACATCACACTGTTCAATATAAAAGTGCCTATACAGTCTTTTACGGTTGTAATTTTTTAAAAATAAGGCCCATAAAAAGCAAACAAATTATTATTCCAATGTTAATGATTGCAGTTTAATATTACAGTTCAAAAGAGAAAGTAAACTGCTATGTAGGTTTATCGGTAGGTCTGGATGGCGCCTTGCAAGGCAGGCTACCACTACCGGTGTATGAATGTCTGAATGAATGGGTGGATGGCTGGTATTGTAAAGCGCTTTGGGGCTCCTCACAGGGGGCTGGAAAGCGCTATATAAATAAGCTCCATTTACCATTTACCATGTGTTGTCATCAGTGTATGTTCCCATACAATGACGAAGTTGGTTTTCTGCATTTGGCCCATCGCACCTGGGATGAACCCAGGTGAAGTGGTGGGCAGCTATGTGGGTGCCTGGGGAGCAATTGGGAAATGGGTGTCTTGCTTGTCTCAGAGACACTACCACGACATGTGGGAATGGCTGGGGATTGAACCTAGGGCTTTTGGGTTTTGAGTCGGCTGCCCTGCCTCTACCCCATCTTGGCACCCAAAAAACAGTTGTATTTTCAAAGTTGTATTGTATAAGTTTTCTATTCAAGATCTAACATGGTATATGGGGAAAAAATGCCACATAAATCTTCAGAGACCAAAGACGGCCTACACGTAATTGATAAAATGCATAATGCCCACTGCTTTTTACGCTAAAGTTTATTATATTTTTATCTTGGAAATTACTAAGCAATAACTACAAAAGTTGGCTTCTCTTGACACACAACATCTTCTAGAGAACTCTAGATTTAGCAAACAAACTTCAACAATTGAAGTTTCCACCAGGGTCAACCTGTGCATTTTGTGATCTCACTTCATGTCTCACCTGTATACAGTACCTATATCAGAAACAATGGACACCATAAGAACACTATCCACCCACCCATTACCTTTACCTGCTTCTTCCTTTTCTGATTGCGGGGGTGATTGTGTGAGAGGCAGGGGACACCCTGGACAGGTCTCCAGTC
>JBBPBX010086579.1:0-14869 GCA_038048925.1 Garcialebias charrua
GGTGATTTCCTGAGGAGCTGCAGACAAGACAAGAAGCCGCGCAGGGTGAGGAAAAGTCGGGGGAGGGAAGGAGCAAAGGAGAAAAGCTGCCTCGTCCAGAGCCGGAAGTAGAAACGTTGCTAATGCTGGCAATTGGGGGGTTAGGATATGTGAGAGAAACAGAGCATTACATCTGTAGCATCTTAGCTAGCACGTCTGTATTGCATGCTAACTTAGCGCTATGCTAGTGCCGGCAGATGTGGGGTTAGGATGCGTGAGAAAAGCGGAGCGTACAAGGAAAGCTGTTGGTCAGGTTACTTCTTGTTGTGCTATGCTCTCTAGAAGCTATTGAATCAAGTGTTTATTTATGTAGGTAAACTTAGATGTTTAAGAACCCATTAAAATACACCAGAATGCAGGAAATGGAATCTACTTTATTCATAATTTTCTGGAGGAGGACCCCCAAACCCCGCTCACCAGTGTGTCCCTCCTACATTACAAGTGCTTCTGATGCCAATGGAGTCAATAAACTTCAAAATGGCTATCACAGATAAGTGTCCATTGCCAACACAAATATGGCTACAACTCAATCAGATCTACTGATAGCCTACTGAGCTAAACTTTGATGTGGTAACTAGTGGTAAAAAGCTGGGACATCTGGGGCTTACAAGATTTACTGAGTTGTTGAAAATGGAGTTTACATACCTGGACGTCTTGTTCACAAGTGATGATAGGATGGGGCGGGAAATGAATTGGCAACGTCTCTGGGGCCTAGCCTTGTCCTCAGTATTCAGGTTGTTGCTTTGGTAAGTTGTGGTGAAGAGTTGAAACAAAAAGTAAAGCTCTCAATTTACTGGTCTGTCTACATTCCAAACTCACCTATGGTCATGAGGTTTGGATGATGACTGAAAAAACAAGATCCTGGGTGGATACCTGGATGGATAGCCACGTTCAAAATGAGCTTCTTTTAGCCAAGCTCAGCCTTAGAGATCGGATAAAAACCTCCATCATCCAAGAAGGAGCTTGGAGTAGAACCACTGCTATTTTTCATTGACAGGAGATGGTTCAGGCATCTGGTTAGCATGCCTCCTGGATATATCCTTTTAACGGTTTTCTATGTACATCCACTGGGAAGATGACCTGGGGCAGACCCACAGTTTGTGTTTTTATGTTTATAGGATCTTGCTGGTGGGATTGTTTATCTTATCTTGAAGGTGGACTTTGCAGTCCCTCAATAGGATCTGGAAAGCGTCACTGGAAAGAGAGATGTCTGGGTTTATTTTCTAAATCTGTTCTTCCATGACCCGCCCACAGATAAATGGTAGAATATGAAGATGGAGAAGACACATTTCTGACTTGGCCCATAGCTCATAACCCCTATTTTAAAGCACTTATGTGCATAAGACACAAATTTGTGGGCTGTAAAGCTTGGTTCATGGTAAGGTGTTTGTGTCACTTCCTGTTTTCTCTGCTGGTATCTGGTGTAATTATTTTTGCTCAAACAGTGATTTTCTGAATTTATCCATATTTTGTACAGTTCTATTCTTGTACACAAACACCCTCAATATGGTTGTTTTTCTACTATTCAAGTGTGCTTGAGACACCTTTCATCTTTCAACACTACTTGGTTTTTTATCTGTGTACTGTATTGGTCTTTGGGCTCTGCTAGTTCTTGCTAGTGTTAGCTTAGCATGGCTTCTGCTTCTCTCCCGGCTTCCTCTGTTCTCACTTGCTCTGTGTGTCAGATGTTTAACTACTCTCTGCCTCCTTTCGCGATAATGGTAACAAACCCATAAGAGTTTCTGCGTACAAATAGACAAATATATGTCTTCCACTGCTCCTCTTCCACATGGTGTCCCCCAGGGCTCAATCCTTGGCCCTATTTTACTTGCCCTTTACTTACTCCCCCCATGGTTCTATTTTCAGGAAACATGGCATTTCATTTCACTTTTATGCTGATGATTGCTAGATCTATATTCCCATGGCACAAAACAACACACTCCAGCAACTTACACACTGCCTTAATGATGTTAAGGCATGGTTTTCTCTCAACTTTGTTAGTCTAAATGAGAACAAGACTGAATTTATGATGTTTGGACTGAGTTGCTGTCCCTCTCCCAGCATAGACCTAGGCTCACTGTCTTTTTATCTCAGGGACTGTGTCACCAATCTGGTGGTGAAGTTTGAGTCTGATTTTAAATTTGAAAAACAGATCAGCAATGTTGTTCAGAAAAGTTTTTTTATCAACTTCGCCAAATAGCAAAAGTGAAACCAATCCTAGCAAAACCTGACTTGGAGAAATTAATCCACGCTTTTATCACAGCTCGTCTTGACTACTGTAATACACTGTATGTAGGCATCAGCCAGACCTCTCTCACCCGTCTGCAACTTGTGCAGAACTCTGCTCTTGCCTGTTAACTCAGACCCGTAGGCATGACTCCCATCCTGGCATCCCTTCACTGGCTCCCTGTGCACTACAGAATTAATTTTAAGCTTTTGCTGTTTGTTTTTAAATGCCTGAAAAACCTTGCCCCAACATAGCTGTCTGAGCTGCTTCATCCTTACTGCTCTCCCCGATCTCTAAGATCAGCTGATCAGTTGCTGCTGACAGTCCCCAAAACTAGGCTGAAGCTCAGAGGTGACAGAGTGTTTGCTGTTGTTGCTCCCAGGTTGTGGAACAACTTACCCTTGAGTGTCAGACAGGCCTCCTCTCTTCCTGTTTTTAAATCTCTTTTAAAAACACACTTTTATTCTTTGGGTTTTAACACGTGATCTTGTCTTTTACGGCATTTTAACATACCTGCTGTGAGTCTGGTATGTGCATGTTTTTATGTTTCTTTGTGTATGCCTTGTATGTTTTTATTGTCTTAATTAACGTGTATGTTTGTCTTATTGTACAGCACTTTGGCTACCCCTGCAGTTTTTAAAATGTGCTATAGAAATAAAGTTGATTGATTGATTGATTGATTGATTGATTGATTGATTGATTGATTGATTGATTGATTGATTGATTGATTGATTGATTGAAATGTTTTTTGGTAGCTTTGGAGAAGAGGCTGTCTGAACTGAAAGTTCAGCTCCACACTGCTGAAAAACCATTAGCTAGCCAGGACCCCATATACAGCACAGAGCCACTGAGGCTAGCTCCCATTAGTGGTCTTCCAGCGGATTCCGAGCAGTCGGAACCACAGGCCGGCTGGGTTATGGTCCAGAGTAAACGTAGTGCTAAAACTAAGCCCCCAGTTCACCACCAAGCATGTTCATGTTTCAAATGTTTGAAAAACTGCTGGCTAAGGCTAAATACAGTACAATTATTATTCAAGTTGGCAGTAATGACATCCAGTTACGCCAAGTGGAGCTCACTAAAATGAATGTTGCTTCGGTGTGTGACTTTGCTAAAACCATGTCGGACTCCGTTGTTTTCTCTGGTCCCTTCCTCAACCTGACCAGCGATGACATGTTTAGTCGTATGTCATCATTTAACCACTGGGTGTCCAGGTGGTGTTCTGACAATGATGTGGGCTATGTAGATAACTGGAGTACTTTTGGGGGAAAACCTGGTCTGATGCGTAAAAATGGCATCCATCCCACTTTGAATGGAGCTGCTCTTCTTTCTAGAAATACATGTACATGAAACGATGTATCCAATCAGCCACTTAGACTACAAGCATGTCCTAAAAACCTGGATGGCCCTTAATTTTCTGCTTTGAAACTCTGACAAGACAGAGGTTGGGGGTTTTGGACCTGAGCATCTTAGGAACAAACTTTTCAGTCCTTCACTTTTTCTGGATGTCATTAATTTGGCCTCCAGTTCTAATGTTTAAAATATTGGTGTTATTTTTTAAAAATCAGGATGTCTTTTAACCCCCGAATAAAAAAAGTTACCAAGACCACGTTCCTCCACCTGTGTAATATCATTAAGCTTAGAAAAATCTTTTCCAAAAAGATGCATAAAAACTAGTCAGTTGATTCATCACGTCTAGGCTGGACTTTGCAATTTTTTTATTATCTGGATGTCCCAAAAATATTTTAAGTCTTCAGTTGATCCAAACAGTTGCTGCCAGAGTTTTAATGAGAGTTGGTAAAAGCTGGTTCAAAACCAGCAAAGTCCATGCTCAATAATCCAGGTATATAATCCACCAATTTTCAGTCAGGTCACAGGTCATCTGGACAGTTTTTTTTTTCTGAAACGTTTCACCTTCCATCCAGAAGGCTTCATCAGTCAAGGAAACACACATCACAAAACTGATTCTTCCCCCAACAGCTTACTCCAAAGTGGAACAAACCAGTTATGTTGGTGCTAAGATGGTCTCTTTGGCACACACCCCTCCTCTGGTGCCGGCCCTCTCCCTCGTCAACAGTCATGTCAAACTGGTTCAAAACCAACAAAGTCTAGATGACCTGACTGAAAATTGTTGGATTGTATGCCTGGATTATTGAGCATGCACTTTGCTGGTTTAAGAAATGTTAGGACTCTATTCATTTTTCTAACAAAATACTGTATACAGGTAGTCCCCAACTTACGAACGAGTTCCGTTCCTACGTGACTTTGCAAGTCGAATTTCGTCGTAAGTCGGAAAATACGTCCAAACTGCACCTTATACGTACAATTCTGTATTTTACCAAGCACTTAGCCTATCCTAACACAGTACCCTACATAATTATCAAAAAACACATACATTTGGAGCCATAATGAAGGGAAAAAAGAGTTAATAACCTACTGGGAGCTGGTGAAGCCTTCCTCCGCCTGTTAGCATGTTAGCTCAGTGTTCCTCCAACATCTGAGGCTGCCTGTAGTTCGCGCGGTCCAGATTGTTTACAGTAAGGCCTGTTAGCATGTTAGCTCCATACATTTGGAGCCGAGTTATTAACCTACTGGGAGCTGGTGAAGCCTTCCTCCGCCTGTTAGCATGTTAGCTCGTTGCTCAGCTGTAGCTTCTCTGCCTCGTAAACCTCCGGTCCAAACAAAGGTCTCCTGTACATTTCCAGGCGCGGTCCAGAGTTTTACAGTAAGGTCTTTTAGCATGTTAGCCCCTCCTAACCTCCTCTGCCTCCGGTCTGCCTGTAATTTTCAGCTGTAATCCTCCGCCCTGTAATTTTCCATTGTCGTGGCCGCTAAGGTACACTCTCCCCCCTCCCTCCTGTAAATTTCCGCTCCTCCGCTGAGTTTCGGTACCATATTTTTTGGTGTAAAGGCGCATAAACCGTATAACTCGAAAAATGCTTTTCAATGGGAGGGCGTTCGTAACCGTGAAATGTCGTAAGTCGAGGCTGTCGTAAGTCGAGGACTACCAGTATTTTATATTATTAAACTGCTTGACATGTTCTCTTGTGAGCATGTGCAATGAAATCAAAGTCCATACAACTTGTTGGATGGCGCTTGCTTGTCAATTTTTATGTGAAACAAAACATGTTACATCATTTATACCGATCTATAAAGTGTAGTGTATAATAATAATAATAATAATGAATTCAATTTATAACGCACTTTTCATTAATGAAAATCTCAAAGTGCTACAAGGAGCAACAGAATTAAATGTCAATAAAACAAATAATAAAACAATTAAAATCAATAACAATATCAGCTAAGATCAAAAGTAGAATCATGAGGAGGTAGAGTATGCTTGGTCGAAAAGAAAGGTCTTCAAGCCGCTCTTAAAGTCAACCACAGACTGTGGGGCTCTTAGACAGTCAGGAAGAGAGTTCCACAGGCGGGGGGCAGCCACACTGAAAGCCCGGTCTCCCATGGTCCTTAATTTGGTTCTCGGAATGTGAAGGAGATTGCTGTTCTGTGACCGCAGCGAACGGGTGGATGAGTATGGAATAAGAATATCCTTCAGATAATCTGGTGAAGTTCCGTGTAAGCATTGATGTGTAATGAGAGCAGTTTTGTACTGAATTCTGTAGGCGACAGGAAGCCAATGAAGGTTATGGAGAATGGGCGTAATATGTTCAAATTTACGAACTCTCAACAAGATACTAACAGAGTGCCTGCAGGTTTCACATGTGGAGTCGGACATTGAATTCAGCGGACAATAGTCGACTCCTAACCGTCAAGTGGTGGTGGTGGTGGTGGTGGTGGTGGTGGGGGGGTTATGATTCAAGTGTTTACAAGTGTAGGTAGCATAGATGTTTAACAACCAGTAAAAATATACCAAAATGCAGGAAATTGCATTTATTCAAAATGTTCTGGGGAATGACCCCTGGACATCCCACCCCAACCCCAGCCGTCCAGCTTGCTATTTGCATTCCGGCATTGATCAGTTCACAAATTAAGCCCTGCTAAGATTCATTCTGGATTAAAAGGTGTCAAACAATTGTATTCTTTCATGGAATGCAGTTTTTATTTTACGTAATGTTTTTAGGGGCACTTCCTGAAAAATGATGATATCCTTGTATTTTTCAGCTTTTTTGGCAGCAATCTGAAGATCCTGCCTGTGCGAAACTGTGCAGAACTGGTCAAAGGAATGCTGACAGTTGCCAAGGTCAGTGGTAAATCTGGATAGCTAGTTTTAAAAAAAGTGTTCTTTTGAGATACAGTAGTTGAAATTAACAAAAATTTCATTGTGTGCAGGCCACCAGCAAGCCTCACGTCGACAGTATTCGGGACCGCATGTCTCTGGCGCATGCTCACATCATTGAGAACAGTCCCGTGTGGGAAATGCTCAGAGACATACAATAATGTCCAGCAGGTGATCCAGCGTGTCTGATATGTTAAGCTTCAAATCAGAACAAGCTCAGCAGTTTTGGCGCGTTCTGTTTTACATCTAGTTTTAGTATTAGTTCAGTAAAATAAAATAAAATGCATCAGCTTTTTTTTTGTCCCTGTATTTTTTTATTAGTCCGACAATAGAAAGTAGAATTAACTTGGTGTTTCCTCCCCAAAAAAAACATAAATACGTTTTCTCACTTTAGTTTGACAAGTTTTTCCTATGCGATCTCTTAGATTTGGGCTACAAGATTTCATCAGCTCAGAGGTCACCAAGGTGCCCTGCAGAACCTGAGAACGTGGAAAACAGCTCGATCGTTATATAGAAAACAAAATGAGAGTTAAATTTAAAAATGTAATATAACTATACCTGATATTGGAACTCTGTAAACATTTTGGACATGCTTTCATGCTTCCCTGTTAGGGATTTGAAAGTTCTGATCAATCTAGCAACATCTCTGGTGTTATGGTCCTGATGTTCTCACACAGGACACACAACATAAGGAGTCCAGGCCAGATTACATTTTTAACAAGAAAGATTTTATTAAACCCAAGTCTGGACTCAAGACTGGAACTGGGAGTCTAGGCAAAAATAAACAAAAGGTTGGGAGAAGCTGCAAGCCAGCCAACAGTTGGCCGTCTGACAATAATAAATAATAATAATAATGAAATCAATTTATAATGCACTTTTCATTAATGAAAACCCATGCTACTCCCCTCACCCTGCCTCAAGATCTCGCCCTACAACAAAAACATGGAAAAAGCCAGTTCTGCCATAACCCCCCAGATCAAAAGGTCCAACAACAATATTGCCATCAGGTGCACAAGATGGAATCTGTTTAAAACAGGAGAGGGAGCGAGGTTCCGTGCAATGCCAACATTCAGATGCTCGTTCAGTCTCCACTCTGCCTGGTAAGTGGAGCTTATCCCTTTTGGAGTCAACCTCTCCACCATCATAGACATCTACACCTCCAGATGCAGGAAGAGGGCCACCTGCATCATGAAGGACCCCACACACCCAGCACACACACTTTTTGCCCTGCTCCCATCAGGCTGAGGAGCATTAAGTGTAGAACCACCAGGCTGAGGAACAGCTTCTACCATGAAACTGTTAGACTCATGAATCTCTAACCAGGAAAAATCACTGGGAAAACAAAACTGGGGAAAAAAATCACTGTAATGCCACTTGGTTGTTGATGTGTGCTGCTGACTATCCATGATGCTGATCTCATGCTGCTGATTATTTCATGTTACTGTGTCCATTAGTCCTCATCTGCTCACACAGACTCATGTTCGTGCTGCTGTTGTTTTGGTGCATTGTTTTTGTACTATTAGTGCTTAGTGTATTCTTAGTCTTGTGTATTCTTAGTTTAGTGAACGTAATATATTCTTAGTTCATGACTTGGATCTTACTAATGTTTTTCTTTACAATTTGGATTTTTGTTGGATGTAACTGGGACCCTGTGTACACAGTTTCGTTCCACCTCATGTACCACATGTGATGTGAATGACAATAAAAATCCTTGAATCCTTAAATCCCCTTCCAGCCACTCGGCTAAGAAAACAAACATTTAATTGGGTGTTCATTCACAATGGTGACACAAGGACACGTCACACCTCCACCCCTAAATGCTGCATGATAGTTTATGTATGCCATGCCAGCATCAGAAGGAATGGGACAATGTGTCAGCCAAGATGTTATCTTTACCTTTGATATGTTTACCTCAAAGTGGAGGAAAGACAGAAGATAGAGGGCCCACTGCATCAGTCGCCGGTTGGAATTATACATTTGCTGAATAAAGATGAGCCGGTTATGTCCGCATAAACCACAATTGGCCCTTAGAGGAGCCCACGTAGACCTCAAAGTGTTTTAGAGCCATAACTAATGCAAGTGTCTCCTTCTCAATGGTAGAATACACCTTTTGGTGTCTGTTAAACTTCTTTAAGAAGTAACACACAGGATGCTTTATCCCATCTAGATCATCCTGTAAGAGAACAGCGCCAGCTCTCGCACCACTGGCATCCACTGCCAGTTTAAAGGGCACAGCATAAGTGGGTGCAGCAAGGACAGGCGTGTTGCTCAAGAGCACTTTAAAACACTCAAAAGCCTGTTAACATTCCAATGAACAAATAAAGGTAACTTTCGGACTTAGCAAGTCAGTGAGAAGGGTAACAACAGCGGAAAGGTTATTACAGAAACTCTTGTAATAACCCACCATACCAAGAAAGCGCAACTCACGTCGTGAGGAAAGGGTGGGGAATGATGAGATAGCTTCTATTTTCTAGCCTACAGGCTTAACTTGTCCATTACCCATCATTTTACCCAAGTAAACCACTGTGGCACGACCAAACTCTCATTTTGCGAGGTTAACTGTATGGTTTGCATCAGTTAATTTTTGAAACACCATTTTGCCCTGTTCTACGTGTTCCACCCAAGAGTCTGAATAAATGACAATGTCATCTAAATAAGCATCACACCCCTTCACACCAGACAAACCTTTGTTAACCAGATGCTGAAAAGTTGCTGGTGCATTACGCACGCCAAATGGCATCACTGTATATTGCAAAAATAGGTCTGGAGTCACAAATGCAGCTATTTCCTTTGCCCGCTCTGTCAACCGGACTTACCAATAACTTTTCAACAGATCTAACTTTGTCACAAAAGCTACGGAGCCAACCCGATCTACACAGTCCTCCATCCGAAGAAGTCAAAGTCAAAGTCAACTTTATTGTCAGATCTGCAATATGTACTGTACAGGACATACACAGGACCGAAATTGCGTTTCTCTCAGTCCCTCGGTGCAACAGTAAACATCTAAACATTGAAACACTGAAACATATAATAATAGACATAAGCATAAAATAGTAAAACTAACACTGTCCTGAGTTTTTTTTTTTTTTGCATAGCGGTGCAAGAGCATGAAAATCCACACCAACTCTAAAACTAAAACATTAAACATTTAATGAACATAATACTGTCCTGAGTTTTTGCATACTAGCACAAAAAAAAGAGTATAAAAAGTATAACTAAAATAAACTAAAGGTTTCTAGCATTGACATTTGCAAAGTGGCAAAGCAGCGTATGAGTCAATGTACACAGTATATGTATGAGGTAGTAGTTGATGTTGTTATAGAGGCTGTTACGGCTGGCTCAGGCCGAACACATTAAATGGACAAAGGACACAAGAAGGCAGAATGTAAAAATAAAAAGCTTTATTGAAAACTGCCCGACTCCTCCCTCCAGGTGCGGAGTGCACCGTCTTCTGGCACAGGGCAACAAAAAGGGAGCAAAAATAGACAGACAAAAGTACAAATAATTGGTGGACAAGAGTGAGTCAGCCAAAAAGAATATAACGTCCCCAGCGTCGGCCCAACCCATAAAAACAGGGCCGTCGCAGCCTATCTGGAGACGGACTACCTGACCAAAAGGGGACCCTAGGGGTAAAAGAAAAACGATATAACTGGACTACCGATCTCACTCTGTCATTAGGCAAACCAACAAAAACTCCAAACAGCTCCAAGCTCCAAAAAGCTCCAAACAGCTCCAAGCTCCAAAAAGCTCCAAACAGCTGGTCACCTCTGGACCAGCCACACAACCTCCTGGTTAAACCAACTTAACCTAACCACACAGGTCAGCATCCCTGATATCAATTATCATTAGCAGGATCCTAATGTCATCAATGCAGCCTTCAGCTACCCAGTGCACTAAGCACAACAAAAGTCAAATGATGAGCAAACATTCCTAAGTGCATCAAGCACAGTCAAACTCCACAAACAAATGAGCTGACACAAATGCAACTAGCAGTCAAGACCAAACATGAGCTAGTAGCCACTCTTTAAGTGCATCTAGCAGTCAAGACCAAACATGAGCTAGTAGTTACTCACCAAGAACCTTCTAAACAGAAGATCAGACTTCAAGACAGGCAGGGGCGGGCGGAGAACACCCCACAGTACCCAAACAGTACTCAAACAGTACCCAAACAGTACTCAAACAGCTCAGCAATAAAGCAACCAAACTCTGAGCTCACAACACTCCGCATTCAAGCACAGTCAACTTGAAGTATATATAGGCGTGGCTCTCAGGTGTTCCTGGCTGAACACACACAAGCCTGATCATAATCAGACTAATTAACTAACAAAACATGGCTGCAGTCAACATATACAAAAAACTGTAGGTGTCAGCATGGCAGCTTCCTCAGGATATGTAACACCTCCACCACCAGTGTTTTGTATGGGGGTGATGTGGATGCCAGGTGAAAACATCTCACATCCGCACATGCAAAATAAATAGGACCCTAGAGAGCAACAATGTAGCGGTCACAACAGACAAACGGACTAAAAACATCATTAAAACTAGTCCGCCTAACCGCTAACATAATCAATGTCATGTTATCTTAAAATGTTCTGAAGCCAAACAGGCAACGCTTGTCTAGGCTTACTCTGTAAGACTTATTTTTGTTAGCAGACACCAAACCAACATCAACATCATGACCAAGGATGCCAGTGGGAGAGTGGATACTCTTCATAACAGCCAGAGGGAAACTGTCATTTTCTGCACGTGGCAGCTCCACCATGTCAGCTGCAACAGCACTGTTTCCAGCCACACTGTAAGCAGAGTAGAGACAGTTAGACTCAGAATCATTTGAAACATGTCCAATATAAGGCTGCAGCACTTCATTTCTCACAGACAGTGAAAATGTATTTTCTTCAGACCCATCTCTTGCTTTAGGTTGAGGCGACGGTCCCATGTCATCCACCACCACTTTCTCTTTGATTTCTGTAGTGGCAGAAACGGGACATAAAGGAGCAGGAGAATGTGTCACGTGTGGCTTCATCTCTCTTAGGCTCACTGGGACATCCTCTTCCTCAGAGCTAAATAAAAAACATTCCCTTAGTTCAAAGTCATCCTCCTTTAGCTCTTCTAAATCTATTATGTCCTCATCTGACTGAACTATGGTTTGTTCAGTTTCATGTTCAGTGTCAAACATCTGTAAGAAACAGTCACCAAGATCGTCATCTACTTCTTGAAGATGAAGCAAGAGTTTCACTTCCTCCACTGGAATCGGTTTTGCTTCACAGTTCATCAGGGAGTTTTTACTCAAATTGATCTCGTCTTCTTCCTCCGGTAGATGTTCTTGAGGCGCCCCCTTCTGTTGAGGTGTGAGAGGCACCCGCATAGACACAGATGATGCATCAAAGTTAGGACATGCTAGGGCTGCTTGAGTGCAAAGCACTGGTGCAGTAACCACCGGATGACAGGCATGTTGAATTGTCAGCCTTCTCAGTCGTTCCAAATCCTCTTGTTCCTGAAGACGCTTAATTTCATCCAGAGCAGCTTGAAGTCTCTGTTGCTCAAGCTCTTGTTCTTTCAAGAGAGCTTGGTGTTTAATCATTAAGTTTCTTTTTTTAATTTCGAACTGCTCTAAAATAAGCTCTTTTTCTTTCCTTATTTGTTCATCATGTTTTCTTTTTAAAGCAGCTTCATTTTCCTTTTCCTTTAGACGCTCTGTATCATTTACCTCAGGAAAAATGTCAAGCATAAATAATTTAGTCAACAGTTCACCTTTAAAATGTTTTTCATGAATGCGGCTTCTTATATCAATGTTGAAGTGTTCTGCCACACTCAACATTTGTTCTATAGTGCAGTCAGCAAAGACCTGCACTGTGGGCTGTTCAAGAAACCTCTTCAAATTGAATACCATGATGTGGACACAAACAGCTTTTAAGCTGTACCCCTCTTCAAAAGACTTTCACTGTAAACAACAGCAAAAAAAATCCCAGCTGCATTTGAACGCAGCACAATCCAAAAACACACACACACAGCTGCGTGTTTCAGCTCAATCAGCAACCAGGAGCTGGTCCTGTCAGCTCCAGAGAGTGCAAACTACAGCACACAGCTGTCAACACACACCAAATGTAAAAAAGGAGCAATTATATTAACTGCGGTCCAAAAACACTTGGCTTCAAAAGACTTCACCACACTCTCAATATTTTAAGCACAAAAAACTCAATGTCTGCTCAAAACCAGAACAAACAACTCAATGTCTCAAAAATCCAGGCAAGGACTCAAAAGGGATTCAAAAATCCAGACAAGGGCTCATCCAGACAAGGAGCAAAAGGAGAAAAAGGATCCAAGATCCAGACAAGGAGTCAAAAAGGATTCAAGATCCCGGACGAGGCGCCCAAAATATGTTACGGCTGGCTCAGGCCGAACACATTAAATGGACAAAGGACACAAGAAGGCAGAATGTAAAAATAAAAAGCTTTATTGAAAACTGCCCGACTCCTCCCTCCAGGTGCGGAGTGCACCGTCTTCTGGCACAGGGCAACAAAAAGGGAGCAAAAATAGACAGACAAAAGTACAAATAATTGGTGGACAAGAGTGAGTCAGCCAAAAAGAATATAACGTCCCCAGCGTCGGCCCAACCCATAAAAACAGGGCCGTCGCAGCCTATCTGGAGACGGACTACCTGACCAAAAGGGGACCCTAGGGGTAAAAGAAAAACGATATAACTGGACTACCGATCTCACTCTGTCATTAGGCAAACCAACAAAAACTCCAAACAGCTCCAAGCTCCAAACAGCTCCAAACAGCTCCAAGCTCCAAAAAGCTCCAACTCCAAACAGCTCCAAGCTCAAAAATGTTCCTGGTTAAACCAGCTTAAACTAACCACACAGGTCAGCATCCCTGATATCAATTATCATTAGCAGGATCCTAATGTCATCAATGCAGCCTTCAGCTACCCAGTGCACTAAGCACAACAAAAGTCAAAAGATGAGCAAACATTCCTAAGTGCATCAAGCACAGTCAAACTCCACAAACAAATGAGCTGACACAAATGCAACTAGCAGTCAAGACCAAACATGAGCTAGTAGCCACTCTTTAAGTGCATCTAGCAGTCAAGACCAAACATGAGCTAGTAGTTACTCACCAAGAACCTTCTAAACAGAAGATCAGACTTCAAGACAGGCAGGGGCGGGCGGAGAACACCCCACAGTACCCAAACAGTACTCAAACAGTACCCAAACAGTACTCAAACAGCTCAGCAACAAAGCAACCAAACTCTGAGCTCACAACACTCCGCATTCAAGCACAGTCAACTTGAAGTATATATAGGCGTGGCTCTCAGGTGTTCCTGGCTGAACACACACAAGCCTGATCACAATCAGACTAATTAACCACACAAAAGCATGACTGCAGTCAACATACATAAGAACTATAGGTGTCAGCATTGGCAGCTTCCTCAGGATATGTAACACACACACCACTGCGATAGGTGAAAAACCATGAAGTAGGAACTAGGGATGTGCCGATCGATCGGTCACCGATCAATCGGCACCGATAATCATTAAAGCGGATGTGATCGGCTTTTGCCTTCAATTACCGATCACAGAGCCTGTGATGCGAAGTTTGCTAACTGCAAAACGTGCGACGAAAAAGTACCTCGTGGAGGAATTTCAACGAAGTCCTTCAACACAACAAACCTAATTCGTCATTAAAATGTTTTAATACGTTTTAATAACTTACCAAAAGCCGTCTGCCAGCGCCGCGATAAGCAACACCTGTTAGCATGTAGCCCCACCGAGTAGCCCCACCGAGTCCGCTCCGCTGCGCAGTTACGGGCAGTCCAGTTTAGCTGCGGCTTCAAAAAGGCTGTCGGCTTTGTTATTCCAAGTTAGCTGGGTGTCCCCCGATATCTTCTGCTTCCAGTCCGACATCGAGGCGAGCTCCAGGAACCTCTGATCGCACAAAGCCGGCTGTCTGCGGCAGCTCTGGTTTAGCATGTTAGCCTTAGCTCATACCATGAGCTGCTGGTCTCGCGCGGCGCTGTAGGAGCGCTCGGCGGAGCGATCGCGGCTGCTGCTCCAGTCCTGAGACATTCACAGAGTTCAGGGAGTGTTTCCAGTTAATTTATCCGTATGAGGCATCCTCTTATGGGAGAAACAGTCCTCCAAAAGCCGACTGCCGAGTGTGGAACTAATGAATGTAAAATGGCGGAGGCGGTATTTCCTGGTTCTTCTTCTTCTTCTATAGAGTTGAATGGCGGTTGGCGAACTCATATTAAGCGCATTACCGCCACCTGGTTCCCGCAGGAAGTTGTTCAAAAAAGCACGAAATTATTTAAAAAAAAATAATAATAATGATACTTTACGTATTTATAAAGCCATTTGTAAAAACAG
>JBBPBX010086580.1:0-14868 GCA_038048925.1 Garcialebias charrua
CCGTGGTGATCTGGAGAAGGCCATCCATGCCTTTGTGACCTCCAGACTTGATTATTGTAATGCTTTGTATGTTGGTATTAATCAATCCTCCATCTCCCGTTTACAGCTTGTACAGAACTCTGCCGCACGCTTTTTGACCAACACATGAAAATATGAACACATCACTCCTGTCCTGTCCTCTCTACACTGGCTCCCGGTTCAGTTCAGGATACAGTTCAAGCTGCTGCTGTTTGTTTTCAAAGCTCTGAATGGACTTGCTCCTCTCTACATCTCAGAACTTTTGAAAGTCCATCAGCCCGGCAGAGATTTACGATCTGCCAGTCAACACCTGCTGGAGGTGCCTCGCTCAAGGTACAAACAATGGGGAGACCGGTCATTTTCTGTTGCCGGCCCAAAAGCCTGGAACAGTCTCCCCCTTGAGCTGCGTGCCACCTCTGATCTGACTCTGTTCAAAACCAGACTGAAGACCCACTTGTTCAAAAAAGCTTTCAGTGTGTAACTTTTATTACTTTTGGTATTTTAATATGTAGCATTTTTTATTTCCATTGCCTTTTTATTTCCACTTGTTCAAAAAAGCTTTCAGTGTGTAACTTTTATTACTTGTGTTATTTTAGTATGTAGCATTTTTTATTTCCATTGCCTTCTTTTATTGCTGTTGTTTCTTATTCTATTTTCATTGATTTATTGTTCCAGTTTATTCATCTTTTTATCCTGTTAAGCACCTTGGTCAATGCAAGGCATTGTAGGAAGGTGCTATACAAATAAAGTTTATTATTATTATTATTATAGTCCCCTTGCTTCTCCAGGGGGTACTAAAAGCATTTCTAAAAAGCCACAGTGACCCGTCGTTAACCAGCCAATAAAAACAGAGCTTCTCACGCCCCTAACCCACGCCCCCGCCTGCAGCCCCCGCGGCCGCGCAGGTTCTCGTTCAAATAATTGCAAAGCGATGCAGGACTGTTTTGTATGTGACACAAATGTATTAAATTCCCCTTCTTCATCCCTGATCTGGACTTTTCTTTTGTTTTTTGCCAAAAGTCAAGTGATTGCTTCCTCCTCCGCTGACTCCATGACTGAAATGATGAGGAAATGAATGAATTTGTCACGAGCGAATTAAACTCGGGTTCAACGTGGCTGCGCGAGGCTCTGCAGATTTGCTGGTGTTCTGGTGTGCTGGACCAGCGCTCCATGTTTTTATTTTATTTTTTAGAACGTTTTATTAACATATAAACACAGAATATCGCAGCGGTTGAGACAGGACATGCAGTGGAGGCGGAGCTAAGGAGGCAGAGCTGAATTTCAGCGAGAGCAAGGGGGAGCAGAGCCATATATGGCTCTGAGTGGGAGGGACCAGAATGCTTTCCCTGTTGAAAATTTTTCTAAGTGCTGCGTTCTACAGAAACTGCAGACTGCACCTTTAATTATACAATAATAAACGAGCGCTGCGTGCAGATTAGAAACCTTTAACGTATCAGTGACATGAGCCTGATGATTGGGCACCTTCGGGTGCTTCTACTCCGTCTGGCTGTGCATCGTGTGGACAACACCACCTTCAGAACTCTCTCAGGGTCCGTTACCTTCTTCGGCGTTGGAGGCTCCGCCTTCTGGGTCTTCAGCTCGGCGATCTCGGCCTCCAGCAGGCGGACCACCTCCTCGTAGTCCATCTCCATACCCCTGGCCTGCTTCTGGGCCACCTCAGCCACATGGACCTGGTTCCTCAGAGCCCGGCTCTCCTCGGCTTCGACTTTCACCTCCTGCAGGGAGGAAGAGGAGGAAGAGGAGGAAGGAGAGCAGGTGAAACAGATCCTCAGTGAGACGTTCAGGTCTTGATCAGCTGATAAAACTGTCCCGCTCCTGGAGGAAAGCTGTTCTGGACTCTGTCAGACCAGGAGGAGACTCTGTCAGACCAGGAGGAGACTGTCAGACCAGGAGGAGACTCTGTCAGACCAGGAGGAGACTGTCAGACCAGGAGGAGACTGTCAGACCAGGAGGAGACTCTGTCAGACCAGGAGGAGACTGTCAGACCAGGAGGAGACTGTCAGACCAGGAGGAGACTGTCAGACCAGGAGGAGACTGTCAGACCAGGAGGAGACTCTGTCAGACCAGGAGGAGACTGTCAGACCAGGAGGAGACTGTCAGACCAGGAGGAGACTGTCAGACCAGGAGGAGACTGTCAGACCAGGAGGAGACTGTCAGACCAGGAGGAGACTGTCAGACCAGGAGGAGACTGTCAGACCAGGAGGAGACTGTCAGACCAGGAGGAGACTGTCAGACCAGGAGGAGACTGTCAGACCAGGAGGAGACTGTCAGACCAGGAGGAGACTGTCAGACCAGGAGGAGACTCTGTCAGACCAGGAGGAGACTGTCAGACCAGGAGGAGACTGTCAGACCAGGAGGAGACTGTCAGACCAGGAGGAGACTCTGTCAGACCAGGAGGAGACTGTCAGACCAGGAGGAGACTCTGTCAGACCAGGAGGAGACTGTGTCAGACCAGGAGGAGACTGTCAGACCAGGAGGAGACTGTCAGACCAGGAGGAGACTTGTCAGACCAGGAGGAGACTCTGTCAGACCAGGAGGAGACTGTGTCAGACCAGGAGGAGACTGTCAGACCAGGAGGAGACTGTCAGACCAGGAGGAGACTGTCAGACCAGGAGGAGACTGTCAGACCAGGAGGAGACTCTGTCAGACCAGGAGGAGACTGTCAGACCAGGAGGAGACTCTGTCAGACCAGGAGGAGACTGTCAGACCAGGAGGAGACTGTCAGACCAGGAGGAGACTGTCAGACCAGGAGGAGACTCTGTCAGACCAGGAGGAGACTGTCAGACCAGGAGGAGACTGTCAGACCAGGAGGAGACTGTCAGACCAGGAGGAGACTGTCAGACCAGGAGGAGACTGTCAGACCAGGAGGAGACTGTCAGACCAGGAGGAGACTGTCAGACCAGGAGGAGACTGTCAGACCAGGAGGAGACTGTCAGACCAGGAGGAGACTGTGTCAGACCAGGAGGAGACTCTGTCAGACCAGGAGGAGACTGTCAGACCAGGAGGAGACTGTCAGACCAGGAGGAGACTGTCAGACCAGGAGGAGACTGTCAGACCAGGAGGAGACTGTCAGACCAGGAGGAGACTGTCAGACCAGGAGGAGACTCTGTCAGACCAGGAGGAGACTGTCAGACCAGGAGGAGACTCTGTCAGACCAGGAGGAGACTGTCAGACCAGGAGGAGACTGTCAGACCAGGAGGAGACTCTGTCAGACCAGGAGGAGACTGTCAGACCAGGAGGAGACTGTCAGACCAGGAGGAGACTGTCAGACCAGGAGGAGACTGTCAGACCAGGAGGAGACTGTCAGACCAGGAGGAGACTGTCAGACCAGGAGGAGACTGTCAGACCAGGAGGAGACTGTCAGACCAGGAGGAGACTGTCAGACCAGGAGGAGACTGTCAGACCAGGAGGAGACTGTCAGACCAGGAGGAGACTGTCAGACCAGGAGGAGACTGTCAGACCAGGAGGAGACTGTCAGACCAGGAGGAGACTGTCAGACCAGGAGGAGACTGTCAGACCAGGAGGAGACTGTCAGACCAGGAGGAGACTCTGTCAGACCAGGAGGAGACTGTCAGACCAGGAGGAGACTGTCAGACCAGGAGGAGACTGTCAGACCAGGAGGAGACTGTCAGACCAGGAGGAGACTGTCAGACCAGGAGGAGACTGTCAGACCAGGAGGAGACTGTCAGACCAGGAGGAGACTGTCAGACCAGGAGGAGACTGTCAGACCAGGAGGAGACTGTCAGACCAGGAGGAGACTGTCAGACCAGGAGGAGACTGTCAGACCAGGAGGAGACTGTCAGACCAGGAGGAGACTGTCAGACCAGGAGGAGACTGTCAGACCAGGAGGAGACTGTCAGACCAGGAGGAGACTGTCAGACCAGGAGGAGACTGTCAGACCAGGAGGAGACTGTCAGACCAGGAGGAGACTGTCAGACCAGGAGGAGACTGTCAGACCAGGAGGAGACTGTCAGACCAGGAGGAGACTGTCAGACCAGGAGGAGACTGTCAGACCAGGAGGAGACTGTCAGACCAGGAGGAGACTCTGTCAGACCAGGAGGAGACTGTCAGACCAGGAGGAGACTGTCAGACCAGGAGGAGACTCTGTCAGACCAGGAGGAGACTGTCAGACCAGGAGGAGACTGTCAGACCAGGAGGAGACTGTCAGACCAGGAGGAGACTGTCAGACCAGGAGGAGACTCTGTCAGACCAGGAGGAGACTGTCAGACCAGGAGGAGACTGTCAGACCAGGAGGAGACTGTCAGACCAGGAGGAGACTGTCAGACCAGGAGGAGACTCTGTCAGACCAGGAGGAGACTGTCAGACCAGGAGGAGACTGTCAGACCAGGAGGAGACTGTCAGACCAGGAGGAGACTGTCAGACCAGGAGGAGACTCTGTCAGACCAGGAGGAGACTGTCAGACCAGGAGGAGACTGTCAGACCAGGAGGAGACTGTCAGACCAGGAGGAGACTGTCAGACCAGGAGGAGACTGTCAGACCAGGAGGAGACTGTCAGACCAGGAGGAGACTGTCAGACCAGGAGGAGACTGTCAGACCAGGAGGAGACTGTCAGACCAGGAGGAGACTGTCAGACCAGGAGGAGACTGTCAGACCAGGAGGAGACTGTCAGACCAGGAGGAGACTGT
Organism: Garcialebias charrua; assembly: GCA_038048925.1. NCBI lineage: Eukaryota > Metazoa > Chordata > Actinopteri > Cyprinodontiformes > Rivulidae > Garcialebias > Garcialebias charrua. The sequence continues at coordinate 4,686 of JBBPBX010086580.1, forward strand.
CAGACCAGGAGGAGACTGTCAGACCAGGAGGAGACTGTCAGACCAGGAGGAGACTGTCAGACCAGGAGGAGACTGTCAGACCAGGAGGAGACTGTCAGACCAGGAGGAGACTGTCAGACCAGGAGGAGACTGTCAGACCAGGAGGAGACTCTGTCAGACCAGGAGGAGACTGTGTCAGACCAGGAGGAGACTGTGTCAGACCAGGAGGAGACTGTCAGACCAGGAGGAGACTGTCAGACCAGGAGGAGACTGTCAGACCAGGAGGAGACTGTCAGACCAGGAGGAGACTGTCAGACCAGGAGGAGACTCTGTCAGACCAGGAGGAGACTCTGTCAGACCAGGAGGAGACTGTCAGACCAGGAGGAGACTCTGTCAGACCAGGAGGAGACTGTCAGACCAGGAGGAGACTCTGTCAGACCAGGAGGAGACTGTCAGACCAGGAGGAGACTGTGTCAGACCAGGAGGAGACTCTGTCAGACCAGGAGGAGACTCTGTCAGACCAGGAGGAGACTGTGTCAGACCAGGAGGAGACTGTCAGACCAGGAGGAGACTGTCAGACCAGGAGGAGACTGTCAGACCAGGAGGAGACTGTCAGACCAGGAGGAGACTGTCAGACCAGGAGGAGACTGTCAGACCAGGAGGAGACTGTCAGACCAGGAGGAGACTGTCAGACCAGGAGGAGACTGTCAGACCAGGAGGAGACTGTCAGACCAGGAGGAGACTGTCAGACCAGGAGGAGACTGTCAGACCAGGAGGAGACTGTCAGACCAGGAGGAGACTGTCAGACCAGGAGGAGACTGTCAGACCAGGAGGAGACTGTCAGACCAGGAGGAGACTGTCAGACCAGGAGGAGACTGTCAGACCAGGAGGAGACTGTCAGACCAGGAGGAGACTGTCAGACCAGGAGGAGACTGTCAGACCAGGAGGAGACTGTCAGACCAGGAGGAGACTGTCAGACCAGGAGGAGACTGTCAGACCAGGAGGAGACTGTCAGACCAGGAGGAGACTGTCAGACCAGGAGGAGACTGTCAGACCAGGAGGAGACTGTCAGACCAGGAGGAGACTGTCAGACCAGGAGGAGACTGTCAGACCAGGAGGAGACTGTCAGACCAGGAGGAGACTGTCAGACCAGGAGGAGACTGTCAGACCAGGAGGAGACTGTCAGACCAGGAGGAGACTGTCAGACCAGGAGGAGACTGTCAGACCAGGAGGAGACTCTGTCAGACCAGGAGGAGACTGTCAGACCAGGAGGAGACTGTCAGACCAGGAGGAGACTCTGTCAGACCAGGAGGAGACTGTCAGACCAGGAGGAGACTGTCAGACCAGGAGGAGACTGTCAGACCAGGAGGAGACTGTCAGACCAGGAGGAGACTCTGTCAGACCAGGAGGAGACTGTCAGACCAGGAGGAGACTGTCAGACCAGGAGGAGACTGTCAGACCAGGAGGAGACTGTCAGACCAGGAGGAGACTGTCAGACCAGGAGGAGACTGTCAGACCAGGAGGAGACTGTCAGACCAGGAGGAGACTGTCAGACCAGGAGGAGACTCTGTCAGACCAGGAGGAGACTCTGTCAGACCAGGAGGAGACTGTCAGACCAGGAGGAGACTGTCAGACCAGGAGGAGACTGTCAGACCAGGAGGAGACTGTCAGACCAGGAGGAGACTGTCAGACCAGGAGGAGACTGTCAGACCAGGAGGAGACTGTCAGACCAGGAGGAGACTGTCAGACCAGGAGGAGACTGTCAGACCAGGAGGAGACTGTCAGACCAGGAGGAGACTCTGTCAGACCAGGAGGAGACTGTGTCAGACCAGGAGGAGACTGTCAGACCAGGAGGAGACTGTCAGACCAGGAGGAGACTGTCAGACCAGGAGGAGACTGTCAGACCAGGAGGAGACTGTCAGACCAGGAGGAGACTCTGTCAGACCAGGAGGAGACTGTCAGACCAGGAGGAGACTGTCAGACCAGGAGGAGACTCTGTCAGACCAGGAGGAGACTGTCAGACCAGGAGGAGACTGTCAGACCAGGAGGAGACTGTCAGACCAGGAGGAGACTGTCAGACCAGGAGGAGACTGTCAGACCAGGAGGAGACTGTCAGACCAGGAGGAGACTGTCAGACCAGGAGGAGACTGTCAGACCAGGAGGAGACTGTCAGACCAGGAGGAGACTGTCAGACCAGGAGGAGACTGTCAGACCAGGAGGAGACTGTCAGACCAGGAGGAGACTGTCAGACCAGGAGGAGACTGTCAGACCAGGAGGAGACTGTCAGACCAGGAGGAGACTGTCAGACCAGGAGGAGACTGTCAGACCAGGAGGAGACTGTCAGACCAGGAGGAGACTGTCAGACCAGGAGGAGACTGTCAGACCAGGAGGAGACTGTCAGACCAGGAGGAGACTGTCAGACCAGGAGGAGACTGTCAGACCAGGAGGAGACTGTCAGACCAGGAGGAGACTGTCAGACCAGGAGGAGACTGTCAGACCAGGAGGAGACTGTCAGACCAGGAGGAGACTGTCAGACCAGGAGGAGACTGTCAGACCAGGAGGAGACTGTCAGACCAGGAGGAGACTGTCAGACCAGGAGGAGACTGTCAGACCAGGAGGAGACTGTCAGACCAGGAGGAGACTGTCAGACCAGGAGGAGACTGTCAGACCAGGAGGAGACTGTCAGACCAGGAGGAGACTGTCAGACCAGGAGGAGACTGTCAGACCAGGAGGAGACTGTCAGACCAGGAGGAGACTGTCAGACCAGGAGGAGACTGTCAGACCAGGAGGAGACTGTCAGACCAGGAGGAGACTGTCAGACCAGGAGGAGACTGTCAGACCAGGAGGAGACTGTCAGACCAGGAGGAGACTGTCAGACCAGGAGGAGACTGTCAGACCAGGAGGAGACTGTCAGACCAGGAGGAGACTGTCAGACCAGGAGGAGACTGTCAGACCAGGAGGAGACTGTCAGACCAGGAGGAGACTGTGTCAGACCAGGAGGAGACTCTGTCAGACCAGGAGGAGACTGTCAGACCAGGAGGAGACTGTGTCAGACCAGGAGGAGACTGTCAGACCAGGAGGAGACTGTCAGACCAGGAGGAGACTCTGTCAGACCAGGAGGAGACTGTCAGACCAGGAGGAGACTCTGTCAGACCAGGAGGAGACTGTCAGACCAGGAGGAGACTGTCAGACCAGGAGGAGACTCTGTCAGACCAGGAGGAGACTGTCAGACCAGGAGGAGACTGTCAGACCAGGAGGAGACTGTCAGACCAGGAGGAGACTGTCAGACCAGGAGGAGACTGTCAGACCAGGAGGAGACTGTCAGACCAGGAGGAGACTGTGTCAGACCAGGAGGAGACTGTCAGACCAGGAGGAGACTGTCAGACCAGGAGGAGACTGTCAGACCAGGAGGAGACTGTCAGACCAGGAGGAGACTGTCAGACCAGGAGGAGACTGTCAGACCAGGAGGAGACTGTCAGACCAGGAGGAGACTGTCAGACCAGGAGGAGACTGTCAGACCAGGAGGAGACTGTCAGACCAGGAGGAGACTCTGTCAGACCAGGAGGAGACTGTCAGACCAGGAGGAGACTGTCAGACCAGGAGGAGACTGTCAGACCAGGAGGAGACTGTCAGACCAGGAGGAGACTCTGTCAGACCAGGAGGAGACTGTCAGACCAGGAGGAGACTCTGTCAGACCAGGAGGAGACTGTCAGACCAGGAGGAGACTGTCAGACCAGGAGGAGACTGTCAGACCAGGAGGAGACTGTCAGACCAGGAGGAGACTGTCAGACCAGGAGGAGACTGTCAGACCAGGAGGAGACTGTCAGACCAGGAGGAGACTGTCAGACCAGGAGGAGACTGTCAGACCAGGAGGAGACTGTCAGACCAGGAGGAGACTGTCAGACCAGGAGGAGACTGTCAGACCAGGAGGAGACTGTCAGACCAGGAGGAGACTGTCAGACCAGGAGGAGACTGTCAGACCAGGAGGAGACTGTCAGACCAGGAGGAGACTGTCAGACCAGGAGGAGACTGTCAGACCAGGAGGAGACTGTCAGACCAGGAGGAGACTGTCAGACCAGGAGGAGACTGTCAGACCAGGAGGAGACTGTCAGACCAGGAGGAGACTGTCAGACCAGGAGGAGACTCTGTCAGACCAGGAGGAGACTGTCAGACCAGGAGGAGACTGTCAGACCAGGAGGAGACTGTCAGACCAGGAGGAGACTGTCAGACCAGGAGGAGACTGTCAGACCAGGAGGAGACTGTCAGACCAGGAGGAGACTGTCAGACCAGGAGGAGACTGTCAGACCAGGAGGAGACTGTCAGACCAGGAGGAGACTCTGTCAGACCAGGAGGAGACTGTCAGACCAGGAGGAGACTGTCAGACCAGGAGGAGACTGTCAGACCAGGAGGAGACTGTCAGACCAGGAGGAGACTGTCAGACCAGGAGGAGACTGTCAGACCAGGAGGAGACTGTCAGACCAGGAGGAGACTGTCAGACCAGGAGGAGACTGTCAGACCAGGAGGAGACTGTCAGACCAGGAGGAGACTGTCAGACCAGGAGGAGACTGTCAGACCAGGAGGAGACTGTCAGACCAGGAGGAGACTGTCAGACCAGGAGGAGACTGTCAGACCAGGAGGAGACTGTCAGACCAGGAGGAGACTGTCAGACCAGGAGGAGACTGTCAGACCAGGAGGAGACTGTCAGACCAGGAGGAGACTGTCAGACCAGGAGGAGACTGTCAGACCAGGAGGAGACTGTCAGACCAGGAGGAGACTGTCAGACCAGGAGGAGACTGTCAGACCAGGAGGAGACTGTCAGACCAGGAGGAGACTGTCAGACCAGGAGGAGACTGTCAGACCAGGAGGAGACTCTGTCAGACCAGGAGGAGACTCTGTCAGACCAGGAGGAGACTGTCAGACCAGGAGGAGACTGTCAGACCAGGAGGAGACTGTCAGACCAGGAGGAGACTGTCAGACCAGGAGGAGACTGTCAGACCAGGAGGAGACTGTCAGACCAGGAGGAGACTGTCAGACCAGGAGGAGACTGTCAGACCAGGAGGAGACTGTCAGACCAGGAGGAGACTGTCAGACCAGGAGGAGACTGTCAGACCAGGAGGAGACTGTCAGACCAGGAGGAGACTGTCAGACCAGGAGGAGACTGTCAGACCAGGAGGAGACTGTCAGACCAGGAGGAGACTGTCAGACCAGGAGGAGACTGTCAGACCAGGAGGAGACTGTCAGACCAGGAGGAGACTGTCAGACCAGGAGGAGACTGTCAGACCAGGAGGAGACTGTCAGACCAGGAGGAGACTGTCAGACCAGGAGGAGACTGTCAGACCAGGAGGAGACTGTCAGACCAGGAGGAGACTGTCAGACCAGGAGGAGACTGTCAGACCAGGAGGAGACTGTCAGACCAGGAGGAGACTCTGTCAGACCAGGAGGAGACTGTCAGACCAGGAGGAGACTGTCAGACCAGGAGGAGACTGTCAGACCAGGAGGAGACTCTGTCAGACCAGGAGGAGACTGTCAGACCAGGAGGAGACTGTCAGACCAGGAGGAGACTGTCAGACCAGGAGGAGACTCTGTCAGACCAGGAGGAGACTGTCAGACCAGGAGGAGACTGTCAGACCAGGAGGAGACTGTCAGACCAGGAGGAGACTGTCAGACCAGGAGGAGACTCTGTCAGACCAGGAGGAGACTGTCAGACCAGGAGGAGACTGTCAGACCAGGAGGAGACTGTCAGACCAGGAGGAGACTGTCAGACCAGGAGGAGACTCTGTCAGACCAGGAGGAGACTGTCAGACCAGGAGGAGACTGTCAGACCAGGAGGAGACTGTCAGACCAGGAGGAGACTGTCAGACCAGGAGGAGACTGTCAGACCAGGAGGAGACTGTCAGACCAGGAGGAGACTGTCAGACCAGGAGGAGACTGTCAGACCAGGAGGAGACTGTCAGACCAGGAGGAGACTGTCAGACCAGGAGGAGACTGTCAGACCAGGAGGAGACTGTCAGACCAGGAGGAGACTGTCAGACCAGGAGGAGACTGTCAGACCAGGAGGAGACTCTGTCAGACCAGGAGGAGACTGTCAGACCAGGAGGAGACTGTCAGACCAGGAGGAGACTGTCAGACCAGGAGGAGACTGTCAGACCAGGAGGAGACTGTCAGACCAGGAGGAGACTCTGTCAGACCAGGAGGAGACTGTCAGACCAGGAGGAGACTCTGTCAGACCAGGAGGAGACTGTCAGACCAGGAGGAGACTGTCAGACCAGGAGGAGACTGTCAGACCAGGAGGAGACTGTCAGACCAGGAGGAGACTCTGTCAGACCAGGAGGAGACTGTCAGACCAGGAGGAGACTGTCAGACCAGGAGGAGACTGTCAGACCAGGAGGAGACTGTCAGACCAGGAGGAGACTGTCAGACCAGGAGGAGACTGTCAGACCAGGAGGAGACTGTCAGACCAGGAGGAGACTGTCAGACCAGGAGGAGACTGTCAGACCAGGAGGAGACTGTCAGACCAGGAGGAGACTGTCAGACCAGGAGGAGACTGTCAGACCAGGAGGAGACTGTCAGACCAGGAGGAGACTGTCAGACCAGGAGGAGACTGTCAGACCAGGAGGAGACTGTCAGACCAGGAGGAGACTGTCAGACCAGGAGGAGACTGTCAGACCAGGAGGAGACTGTCAGACCAGGAGGAGACTGTCAGACCAGGAGGAGACTGTCAGACCAGGAGGAGACTGTCAGACCAGGAGGAGACTGTCAGACCAGGAGGAGACTGTCAGACCAGGAGGAGACTGTCAGACCAGGAGGAGACTGTCAGACCAGGAGGAGACTGTCAGACCAGGAGGAGACTGTCAGACCAGGAGGAGACTGTCAGACCAGGAGGAGACTGTCAGACCAGGAGGAGACTGTCAGACCAGGAGGAGACTGTCAGACCAGGAGGAGACTGTCAGACCAGGAGGAGACTGTCAGACCAGGAGGAGACTGTCAGACCAGGAGGAGACTGTCAGACCAGGAGGAGACTGTCAGACCAGGAGGAGACTGTCAGACCAGGAGGAGACTGTCAGACCAGGAGGAGACTGTCAGACCAGGAGGAGACTGTCAGACCAGGAGGAGACTGTCAGACCAGGAGGAGACTGTCAGACCAGGAGGAGACTGTCAGACCAGGAGGAGACTGTCAGACCAGGAGGAGACTGTCAGACCAGGAGGAGACTGTCAGACCAGGAGGAGACTGTCAGACCAGGAGGAGACTGTCAGACCAGGAGGAGACTGTCAGACCAGGAGGAGACTGTCAGACCAGGAGGAGACTGTCAGACCAGGAGGAGACTGTCAGACCAGGAGGAGACTGTCAGACCAGGAGGAGACTGTCAGACCAGGAGGAGACTCTGTCAGACCAGGAGGAGACTGTCAGACCAGGAGGAGACTCTGTCAGACCAGGAGGAGACTCTGTCAGACCAGGAGGAGACTCTGTCAGACCAGGAGGAGACTGTCAGACCAGGAGGAGACTGTCAGACCAGGAGGAGACTGTCAGACCAGGAGGAGACTGTCAGACCAGGAGGAGACTGTCAGACCAGGAGGAGACTGTCAGACCAGGAGGAGACTGTCAGACCAGGAGGAGACTGTCAGACCAGGAGGAGACTGTCAGACCAGGAGGAGACTGTCAGACCAGGAGGAGACTGTCAGACCAGGAGGAGACTGTCAGACCAGGAGGAGACTGTCAGACCAGGAGGAGACTGTCAGACCAGGAGGAGACTGTCAGACCAGGAGGAGACTGTCAGACCAGGAGGAGACTGTCAGACCAGGAGGAGACTGTCAGACCAGGAGGAGACTGTCAGACCAGGAGGAGACTGTCAGACCAGGAGGAGACTGTCAGACCAGGAGGAGACTGTCAGACCAGGAGGAGACTGTCAGACCAGGAGGAGACTGTCAGACCAGGAGGAGACTGTCAGACCAGGAGGAGACTGTCAGACCAGGAGGAGACTGTCAGACCAGGAGGAGACTGTCAGACCAGGAGGAGACTGTCAGACCAGGAGGAGACTGTCAGACCAGGAGGAGACTGTCAGACCAGGAGGAGACTGTCAGACCAGGAGGAGACTGTCAGACCAGGAGGAGACTGTCAGACCAGGAGGAGACTGTCAGACCAGGAGGAGACTGTCAGACCAGGAGGAGACTGTCAGACCAGGAGGAGACTGTCAGACCAGGAGGAGACTGTCAGACCAGGAGGAGACTGTCAGACCAGGAGGAGACTGTCAGACCAGGAGGAGACTGTCAGACCAGGAGGAGACTGTCAGACCAGGAGGAGACTGTCAGACCAGGAGGAGACTGTCAGACCAGGAGGAGACTGTCAGACCAGGAGGAGACTGTCAGACCAGGAGGAGACTGTCAGACCAGGAGGAGACTGTCAGACCAGGAGGAGACTGTCAGACCAGGAGGAGACTGTCAGACCAGGAGGAGACTGTCAGACCAGGAGGAGACTGTCAGACCAGGAGGAGACTGTCAGACCAGGAGGAGACTGTCAGACCAGGAGGAGACTGTCAGACCAGGAGGAGACTGTCAGACCAGGAGGAGACTCTGTCAGACCAGGAGGAGACTGTCAGACCAGGAGGAGACTCTGTCAGACCAGGAGGAGACTGTCAGACCAGGAGGAGACTCTGTCAGACCAGGAGGAGACTGTCAGACCAGGAGGAGACTGTCAGACCAGGAGGAGACTGTCAGACCAGGAGGAGACTGTCAGACCAGGAGGAGACTGTCAGACCAGGAGGAGACTGTCAGACCAGGAGGAGACTCTGTCAGACCAGGAGGAGACTTGTCAGACCAGGAGGAGACTGTCAGACCAGGAGGAGACTCTGTCAGACCAGGAGGAGACTGTCAGACCAGGAGGAGACTCTGTCAGACCAGGAGGAGACTGTCAGACCAGGAGGAGACTGTCAGACCAGGAGGAGACTGTCAGACCAGGAGGAGACTGTCAGACCAGGAGGAGACTGTCAGACCAGGAGGAGACTTGTCAGACCAGGAGGAGACTGTCAGACCAGGAGGAGACTGTCAGACCAGGAGGAGACTGTCAGACCAGGAGGAGACTGTCAGACCAGGAGGAGACTGTCAGACCAGGAGGAGACTGTCAGACCAGGAGGAGACTGTCAGACCAGGAGGAGACTGTCAGACCAGGAGGAGACTGTCAGACCAGGAGGAGACTGTCAGACCAGGAGGAGACTGTCAGACCAGGAGGAGACTGTCAGACCAGGAGGAGACTGTCAGACCAGGAGGAGACTCTGTCAGACCAGGAGGAGACTGTCAGACCAGGAGGAGACTGTCAGACCAGGAGGAGACTGTCAGACCAGGAGGAGACTCTGTCAGACCAGGAGGAGACTGTCAGACCAGGAGGAGACTGTCAGACCAGGAGGAGACTGTCAGACCAGGAGGAGACTGTCAGACCAGGAGGAGACTGTCAGACCAGGAGGAGACTGTCAGACCAGGAGGAGACTGTCAGACCAGGAGGAGACTGTCAGACCAGGAGGAGACTGTCAGACCAGGAGGAGACTGTCAGACCAGGAGGAGACTGTCAGACCAGGAGGAGACTGTCAGACCAGGAGGAGACTGTCAGACCAGGAGGAGACTGTCAGACCAGGAGGAGACTGTCAGACCAGGAGGAGACTGTCAGACCAGGAGGAGACTGTCAGACCAGGAGGAGACTGTCAGACCAGGAGGAGACTGTCAGACCAGGAGGAGACTGTCAGACCAGGAGGAGACTGTCAGACCAGGAGGAGACTGTCAGACCAGGAGGAGACTGTCAGACCAGGAGGAGACTGTCAGACCAGGAGGAGACTGTCAGACCAGGAGGAGACTGTCAGACCAGGAGGAGACTGTCAGACCAGGAGGAGACTGTCAGACCAGGAGGAGACTGTCAGACCAGGAGGAGACTGTCAGACCAGGAGGAGACTGTCAGACCAGGAGGAGACTGTCAGACCAGGAGGAGACTTGTCAGACCAGGAGGAGACTGTCAGACCAGGAGGAGACTGTCAGACCAGGAGGAGACTGTCAGACCAGGAGGAGACTGTGTCAGACCAGGAGGAGACTGTCAGACCAGGAGGAGACTCTGTCAGACCAGGAGGAGACTGTCAGACCAGGAGGAGACTGTCAGACCAGGAGGAGACTGTCAGACCAGGAGGAGACTGTCAGACCAGGAGGAGACTGTCAGACCAGGAGGAGA
>JBBPBX010086581.1:0-14868 GCA_038048925.1 Garcialebias charrua
ATTTGGGCATTTAAATAGTTGTAATAATTAGTGCCTGGATCCTGGACCAGACGGTGATCATGAAGGAAGGTCCGCTGCAGCTAGTACCAGATGTACAACAGGAAGGCAGAGGGTCACCTGCTGTTAAAAGACTGGAGAAACATAAGGGGCACTGAATTATGGAAAGGTAGTTCTAGAAAGGCCTTTCTATTGCAGATATTCTTGTTAGGTTATAACATTTTATGGATGCATGGGATTTCATGGTTGAACTATACTTGCTATTGAAGCCAATGTGAGCATATGCTAATTTTAGTGTGGTGCCCTACATAGACAAGCTATTGAATAATTCTGAACATAATATTTTTAGTTTTTACTCATTGGGCAAACAAAGGGATTTAATTATGTAAAAGGATACGGATTATTAGCATTTATTTAATTCTAAAGAACGGTTGTGATATTATTGATACATGCAGGAATAATAATTTTAAAAAAAAAAGCTCAGATGGTTTGATTCAATGTTTCTAAGTATTTTTTTTTTTTGCCATGATGGAATTCAAAAACTCCCTCAACATTTTTTTGTGATGTAAATGTTGCCAAATATATATTTTCTCCCAGACATGATGGTGCAGCAAAAGATTTACCGGCTTCAAAGAAAACAGAATGGAGGTGTGAACAAACGGTATGCTCGACAGCTATTGAATTGGTCCTGGATAACAGACAGCTTAGCGTTGTCTCGTGTTGTACACGTCAGCACGAAGAAGAAAACAGCACGACATGTCTCTAGTGGTGTTTTCAGGAGGTTTGCTTGGTGTTACCTGCTCCCATTTCACAAACGCTGTCATTTGTGCTCATCTACTCTGTGATTCTTCCTATTCACTGTGGAGATCCTGGAGAATGAAATTCTCAACAGCGCTCCTCCCCTCAGGAAGGACTTGCATCTCTGCACGTTGCTGTTAACTTGCTAAGCTCAACACGTGTCTTGTTGACATAATTACAGTATCAGAGCTCAGTGTAATGTCTGCATGTGCGCTTTGCCCTCCCATCTTAACTGGAAGCTTAAACACACCGCCCATCCTGTCAAGCCAACCCCCGAGTCAATAGAACATCCTGTCAGAGTGAATACCGCCTGCCAGCCCGTACCAAATACTCCAATGCAAGAGAGCCTTGTAGTTTCCCGTCTAGAACAATCTTATGGTCTTCAGAGGTCACAGAGGACAGAACCACTCTGTGCAGCTAGTTACTGCCAAAATAAATAAATAATAAACTCCTACAAGTAAGAGTCTGTTGTACTGTAAAACCAAATCAGGCACTTTAACTGCCATCTCAGTAGCTTTCACTAGGAGATGTGTAATATCAGTCTTAAGAGTTAGACTTTTAATTTATAAAGGGAAAAATGCACGTCTGAAATTTGCATGAATGATCACAAAATAATCTGTAAGTATGCTCTTTAGGTGTTCTTGTCTGTCTCTTGAGCTTTTCTTTGTCAAACCCTGTCAAATCAAGCTGTGGAAAGTAGGATCAAGTTTGTCTTTAGTGAACACGAGGAATACATTAATGTTATCTGTGAGTGCTGATCTCACATATCACAGGATTTAATCACCCTCACGTTTCTTTTTACTGGGGGCTTTAGCTTTTGAAGTTTCATTGAGAAGCTTCAAAGTTTTGAGAACTATAAAATAGATAAAGATGAGACAAATTATCAAAATTTTTGCCGTATTCTCTTGAAGTTCTGTCAGCATTTCAGAAAAGTGTTCAGAGCACAGAATAGGAAGATAAAAAATAAAATAAAAAGTATCACCATCAATCTTGAACTCACCTGTCTACGCAGATCCCTGGTTTTTTTGGTCATTTTATCAATAGCTGAGTTCAGTGGGTCACCTTTTTCTTTTCTTCCAGTCTGTGAAAAAAAAAGAAAGAAAGTGTTATTGCATTTAATGAGCACACCACTGAAGTTTACTAGCACATCACAATAGCTTAGACTGTATTACATGCTTTCATAACATCCAGGCCTGATTACTGCAATGCACTTGTTTTTGGAATCAGTCAGACCTCCATCGCACAATTACAATTGGTCCAAAATTATAGGCGGAGGATTACAGGGGAGTGGTGGCGCAGAGGTTAGAGACGGTGGACCTGTGATCGGAAGATCGCTGGTTCAAGCCCCGTTACAGACAACATCTAAATGTGGGTGGAAAAAGGTGAAACACCCACACCTGCCTCCATCCTCATTCGCCCCACTCTGGGCCCCTGAGAAAGGCCCTTAACCCCCACCATCTGCTCCCTAAACAGGTCTTTCTTGAAAATGAGTTCTCGTGGCTCAATGAGACTACCTGGATAAATAAAGGGTAAATAAATAAATAAAAATGCTGTAGCCCGATTTTTAACTGGTACAGGCAAAAGAGAGCACATTACTCCAGTTCCAGTTCTGTCCTCCCTACACTGGCTCACGGTTCACTTTCAAATTAATTTTAAAATCCTGCATGTTTATAAATCTCTGACCAGTTCTGTCCCCACTCGTCTAACTCACTGATCTCATGCAGCTATATGTCCCACAGTGGTCTCAGACATAAGCAGACCAGATGCTTCTATTGGTTCCAGGAAACCGTCTTGAGCTCAGTGGTGACAGGACCTTGTCTGTTGCTGGTCTTAGATGGTGGAATGACTTGCTTGCTGTTTTTAAGTCTCGTTTGAAAAAAAACTTTTATTCCCTGGCTTTTAGACACTGTGTGATTTTGTTTTTAACCTGTATTCTAGAGTGTTAGCCATTTAGTTATCTTTTTCCATTCTGATCTATGTATTTTATCCTGTGTGTTTTGCTTGATTTGTTTCTGCTGTACAGCACTTTTGTTGGCCTTGTTGTTGTTTTAAGTGCTTTATAAATGAAGTGGTATAGTATAATACACCGTATATCTTGATTTATTTCAATTTCAGTTTCAATTTCATTAATTAAAAATGCATTTTCTTTTTTCAGACAATCTATTTCTCAGTGTAGGGAAATATGCCTGAAACTGTTAGCAATGTTACCTAGCAACTAGCCAATCTGGCAAGTATCAATTTAGTTGTCTCCAGTTCCCCTTTGTGCTGCACTTCCTGTCAGTGTCAGCTCCTACTGATGGCTTTAGCATGGCACAGGCTACCACAACATGGTTCACCTGATACACAGAGTTACAAGCTGCTTCTTTTCACTGGGCAGTGAGGAGTTCCCTTTCAGTGTGGTCTCTCGGTGCAACATACTTGCTATGGGAATTGCGCCCCTGCGCGATTACCTGAAGGAATACATTCACGCCTTTTAAGGCAGGGGGCGTCACCCCACGTCAGAGGCACCGCCCTTTAGGTACTTAAGCGACTGACGCCCCTCCAACTTTCTCTTTTTGCCCTTCACCTCGCAAAAAAATGAACTATCTCTCTTCGTGGGACTTCTCTGCTGCTCCATCGCTCAACCTGAGGTGAGTTCGCACCCTGCACAGAGCGCACAGAGAATTTTCCCTGCGTACTGCTGGACTAGCAAAAGTCCAACACATTTCTATAACCTCAAAGTTTTTTCCTCTCCTCTCTCTACAGGTTGCTTCGCTTGACGGCGTTATAACTACGTCACAACCGCTACCCCGGCTAACATCCTAGCGGGCTAGCCAGCGAAAGCGACACGACGGAGGAGACACATGAACAAAGAAGAAAAAGGATTATGGAAGGACTCGCTCGCCTTATCTCGGACATGCCTCCGCAGAAAGGAAAGCGAAAGACAAAACTTCAAAGGAAAACCAGCGGGACGGCGAGCCCAACCTCGCGTGCCTGTTCCAGCGGCTGTGGATTTTCCCTCGCAGCAACAGACACCCATGAGGCCTATCCAGTCTGCCTTGGTATATTTCATGCAAGACAAGCTCTGGACACGCCCGATTCTTGCCCACACTACAGCCAGATGCTGGATGCGGTGCTACGGCATCGGGTGGACCTCGTGGCTAAGGCCATAGGAAGCTCAGCTGGTCCACAGGACCCAGACACCACGGAGACCCTCACTCCGACCCCGAAGCTCGAGAACATGGCTCTACACGACAGCACGCGCGTCGAATGGGGTGACAGCCCTGACCCGGTCGCTCCCATGGTGGACTCAACAGTCGAGTTCGACACCAGAGGCATGATGAATGAAGACGAGATCTCCATCTCAGCCTCGGATGAATTTTCAGTGGAGGAACCAGAGCTCGAAATTGAGGATCCGGGAGAGGACCTCTCCAGGACCCTGGTACCTGTGCTCCCTGAAACTGACTTCTCTATTCCTGCCCTGTTCGACCTGTGCCACAGAGAAGTGGACGCGCTGAACATCCCCTGGCCGGAACCTCTGCCTCGCCAACAGGTCACTAGGCTGGCGGGGAACTATTTTTATTCAAAACAGCAGGTAGCAATGAGGCAAAGGATGCCAGAGTTCCCGGACTTCCTCACGGAACTGACCCGCACCTGGCCTCAGCCACGAGCGCCCATGCTCCTTCCTCTCTCACAGTTCCTCGACACGGAAGGCATGGATGAGGTGGGAATAGCCAACGCGCCTCAGATTGAGGACACATTGGCGTCCCACCTAGCTCCCAAATCATCCGGAACAAAACCGACTCTCCCCAGCAAAGCTTGTACAGCCTCAGCGTCTCTTCTCGAGAAGTGCAACAGAGCTCAAGGACTTGCGGCACGCGCCATGAACGCGTCCGCGATGATGCAGGCTTACCTTGCGGAAAACTCCAACAATTTCAGGTAACCTCGGATAAGCAAGCTACCTCCGACTTACTGGATGAAGCCCGCAGAGCAACAGACTTCGTTCTCCGTATGATGGGGACAGCTGCTGTGGCTCAGGGCAAAGGTATGGCGGAAGTGGTCATCGCGATCCGCCACCTGTGGATGACGCTGACGGATTTACCGGAGGGACAAAAGGTGCCTTTTCTCCACCACTCAATAGAGATGGAGAGGCTATTTGGTCAGACTTTGGAGCGAATCCAGACCAAGCTGGACCAAAGGCGCAGGTAGGCTGAAGCTCTCAGGGTGGGCATTCCCCGTCGGAGTTCCCCCACCCCCCCAGGGAGCCTGCTGGAGGCAGACCTGCACAGCCGTGGCACCGCTCGACGACGCGTGCGCCACCGCAGAAGCGGCCAGCATACGAGGAAGAACCTCAGCAGAGACCCCCGCCAAGCCAACCCCGCTCCGAGCACGCATGGAGCAAAAACAGGTTTGTCCCACGCCAAGCAAGCAGGCATAGGGCCTCCTCGGCGAGCCGGGACACTCATCAAAAACATGCCTGATGAACCAGGCTTATGTTTACATTTTATACGACCTCCCGCCCACGCGGTAACGGGAATGTTCACACCT
The DNA here is from genome assembly GCA_038048925.1 of Garcialebias charrua. NCBI lineage: Eukaryota > Metazoa > Chordata > Actinopteri > Cyprinodontiformes > Rivulidae > Garcialebias > Garcialebias charrua. The sequence goes on from JBBPBX010086581.1 coordinate 5,323, forward strand.
TGTTCAGACTTTATTTGTAGCAAAGTACAAATGGCTGATAATTCTGTTGCATGCACAAACCATGTTCTTCTTGCTGTGAGTGACATCAAATAATGTATGTCGTTGCACATAAGCATGAATAAAGCTCATAAAACAGCACATCCTGTTTTATTGACTATAAAAAAAAAACACAAATAATGTCAACAGTACGGGCCTCTCTGGCCTGTCAGCCGTCATAAAGGGGGGGGGGAACATCCCCCTCACTCACGGCTCATGGGGTGTCAGTCTATTCAATAATCCCTAGCAGGGTGCCTCAGGACCTGTCTCTAGAGGACAGACCCAGAGGCGTCTGCGAACAGACCCTTTACCTTTCGCGAAGACAGGTGAGAGAGGACACGTGTTCCAGCCCCCGCTCCATTGTGTCGAGAGGCCGGCCAATACACTAACCAGACAAACACGTGACATGTTCGCACCACAGGAGAGTACGTCGGATGCCCCAAGGCGGCCACAAATTTCACACCCTCAAAACAGTGGCTGTGATCACGTTACTGTGTGTGTAAACGGATCGGAGTCGAACCAGATTTTTCTTCCTGATTTTGAAAGGAAACTGGGCTCCTTATCAACAAATGATCTTAAGTCTGCCGGTCACAAAGGACCATCTCCACGTTCACACGTTGCAGCTGCCCCTTTATTATTCATGAAGGACATGCAACGCTCGAGCGGTGAACGAGCAGCACGTGACTTTCCTCACAAAGCTGCATCAGACTTGCTCCCACACAACATTATCCCACCGGGTGAGACACCAATTGGAGTTAGGAGGTTTGCTCGTTTACAAAAACAGCAACCCCTCGATCCAATAAATCCTATTTTAGAGGGAAATAATAAGTTCCCTGCTCCAACTCAATCTAATAAAATTAATAGACTTCATCTGTCTTTAACGAGACTCGATCAGTACAGTCTTTTAACACATAAACGTGGAGGCCCTCTCCCCAACCTGGTTGACCCTCAAAAGCTTACACAGGAAGTTACAGTCCAGCCGCTTAGGCAAGGAACTGGAATAATTCCAGCCTGTTAGCTAAAAAGGACAGGCTGATGGTTTCGGGCCTACCAAAGAATGTGGTGAAAACCATACAGAATGCCTGTGTCGGGTCAACACAGTCTCTATACGCACAGAAGTGGCGCATTTTCGAAGCCTGGTGCTCAGAAAGAAACATCATTTCTTATGCTTGCGACTTGGCTCAACTGCTAACTTTCCTTCAGGATTTACTGGAAAAGGGTCGTTCTTATTCAACTATTAAAGTGTTCCTTGCAGCTATCTCTGCTTAACACGAGGGCTGGGGACACAGGACTCCTGGCGCACATCCAATCATAATGAGATATATGAAAGGTGTGCTTCGAACCAAGCCACCCAGCAGGACCTTGACCCCTGGTTGGGATCTTGGCCTGGTCTTGGGGGCTCTTTGCGACCCGCCATTCGAGCCTCTGAGCGAGATTAAGATAGATCTTCTATCTTATAAAACTGCTCTTCTCCTGGCTCTTTGCTCGGCGAAACGCGTGGGTGACCTCCACGCTCTATCTGTACATCCGTTATGTACCATATTCGCCCCTGACGGGTCAAAGGTCACCCTGAGGCCTAATCCCGCTTATACTCCCAAGGTCTTGACCTTGAACCATAGGAGTCTAGACTTTGACCTCTCCTCCTTCCCACCTGCCCCTGTCCTTACTCAGGAACAGGAGAGACTAAAGGCTCTCTGCCCTGTGAGAGCTTTACGCACTTACATACAGAGAACAGCCGAATGGAGGGAAACAAACCAACTGTTTGTCTGCTTTGCCGCACCTGCTACAGGAAAGGCCCTATCAAGACAGCGCCTCTCACATTGGGTGACGGAGGCCATTAAAAGGGCGTACAGTAGCAAAGGTCAACAGGTGCCCCCTGGAATACACGCTCACTCAACTAGGGGCTTGGCCACTTCATGGTCACTGTTCAAGGGCGTGCCAGTTGCAGACATTTGGGCTGCTGCGAACTGGAGCTCATTAAACACTTTTGCAAAGTACTACAGTTCGGATGTTACTGCGTGTGATGTCACTCAGGCTGTTCTTTCTAATACACAATAGAAAGTAGCTTTGAGATGCCTACTGGTCAAAGGCAGACGTTCACACTATCAGGCATTTTACTGAGCATTTCAAGGGCGTGAATTAATTACGTTCCCATAGCAAGTGTGTTGCACCGAGAGACCACACTGAAAGGGAACTGAAAGTTATGCACCATAACTCATGTTCCCTGAAGGAAGGGAACGAGGTGCAACATAGCTGGCCCTTTTCAATGCTGAAAGCTCGTGAAGTGCAATCTTGGAGAAAGTTGGAGGGGCGTCAGTCGCTTAAGTACCTAAAGGGCGGTACCTCTGACGCGGGGTGACGCCCCCTGCCGTAAAAGGCGTGAATGTATTCCTTCAGGTAATAATAATAATAATAATAATAATAATAATAATGAATTCAATTTATAACACACTTTTCATTAGTGAAAATCTCAAAGTGCTACACACATTCATACACCGGTAGCGGCAGACTACCATGCAAGGTGCTTTCCAGTCCTACCGGGAGCAACTCGGGGTTAAGTTTCTTGCCCAAGGACACAACGACATATGGTGTGGGGAACCGGGATTCGAACCGCCAACCTTCCGATTGGGGGACGACTGCCATTACCACTACGCCACTGCCACCCCGGTAATCACGCGGGGGCGCAATTCCCATAGCAAGTATGTTGTACCTCGTTCCCTTCCTTCAGGGAACATGAGCTATGGTGCATAACTTTCAGTTTTGCTGAGCAGCAGAGCTTCTTACTGTTCCAGGTTTCCCTCCTTTCCAGTTACCGAGCATGGCAACCAAACAGCAGGAGCCCCTGCTTCTTACTGGTAGGAGATATTACGACAAGATCATTTCTCTGCATCAGAGAAAAAACACTTGCAGTCACGTTCACTGAAAACACTGGACAAGCAGGTGGCTCTGCTTTCAGCCACAGGCTCTATTTATCATTTGCAAGCCTTACTGTTTTCATCTGAAAATATAAACAAAAGTTTATTACATTCTCACTTTTACTAGGATATTGACCTATAGAGGAAAAAGATTAAATTGTTGTTTTAAAAATGTTCGCTGTTTTACTCTAATCCAGTGCAAACAGGTATGAAGAAAGTCATTGTATTTTTATGAATATGCCTGTGAAAGGATTGTACCAGGAAGTAGTGTACATTCTACTTTCTACTGCAGAGTTGTAATAGACATGCAGATCCAAGAAAATGCACAACAGTTAAAAAAAGTAATTTCCCTGATTTTAACCCATATTAAAACAGAGCATTGGCACACAACTGCTGGGAGCAAACAGTTTCCATATTGAAAATCCCTCTGTTTAACCTGCTGGTTATTGAGCAGTCTCTTTAACTTTAGAGCAAATGTTGGATGAGGACAAAGTTACAGCGCACACTCCTTAAAGGTGAAGAATGAGCCATGTTTACCGCTCAGTTGGTAACTCTCCCTCAGGCCCTCTCAATAAGCTGCTGCATCGAGTCCAATGCCAACACATTTCAAACTGTACGTCTATAAATAATCACTCATGTTAATGGCAGTGCAATCCTTTTTTGACACCGGGCACATGGGAATATGTGGCTCATCCTTCTTCTGAAATATACTGTTTCAGAAAGACTTGACTCATACTTGAAGTAAACACAGATCAATCAAATTCACAACATATTTACAATTTCTTTATTAGAAATAAATACAAAATGTTAGCAGGGTGATTGACAGGTTGTAAGCAAAATCATCCTCTGTCGAAGCGCTACCAGCATGCACAATTATTTGTATTGTTGCCAGGCAACAAACAGACTTCTTCCTGGTATAGCATGAAGCGAGCAACAAAAATGCTTATCAGCTTCTGCAGAGAAACTTACACCTGGTGACACAACCACATCTACCTCAGTTGTGAATTTCCTCAAACAGTGACCACTCAAAGCACAAATCAGAGGGACATCAGGTCTGTATCCTGTTTAATGAGACACAATCGTAGTTACTTATCTTTGTGTTACTGCACTAATGTCTGCTCTTTTGATAATTGAGTTGAACAGAATGCCTTGTATGTGTTTGTGCCACATATAGCTACAGTAAATGAGTCAAAATCAAATGGACACCTCGTGGTAAACTCACCTCAAGGTTAATTTTCAAGGCCACGGTCACCAGCAGCTTGAAAAATAACAGCTCTCTCATTTGTTATGAGATAGCTTACGGGGCAACTGTGGCTAATTGAGAGTTGGGGGTTTGATTCCACCAGCAGCCACATGCTGAAGTGTCCCTGGGCAAGCCAATGAACCACTCATTGCCTCCAATGTGTGTCCCATCAGTGTATGAATGTGATAAAGACTGATTAGTCTTTCTAAAGATATAGTAGATTTCAAGGTTCAGGTTTTTTTTTATTGACATTTGCATCACAAGTGGTACATGAGGAGGAACGAAATTGTGTAATAAACATACCAGTTACCATATTTTCTGCCGTACAGGTTGCACTGCCCTATAAGTCGCAACAGTCCAAATTTGTCTAATAAAGTGGAAAAATCCATAAATATGTTGCTTTGCCATATGAATTGCATTTTTTATGTCACCGCTGATGCGTCGAGTTTGTTTCGCATCACCGCTGACAACCCGGAAATGTGGGCCAAACCTAGAAATGTGGGCCGAACCCGGAAATGTGGGCCGGTGTTGTGTCAAAAATTGATTGGCCTCAAAATGGTGGCCACGAGAGCGTGCACGGGAGGACTTTAACAAGATTAACACTTAAAAACCATTACCGTACAGTATTTGTTTGCTTGAAATTATAGTAAAGGTGTGTCGCAGTCTAACTTGTGCTTAAAAGCACTTTGGCAGTCAAATCAGTTGCATTTCAAAACCCAATTCACAGAAGCGGGCACGTGCAGAGGGACGAGCCTCTGCACATTTCTTTGAAATTTAATAAGATAAACACCTAAAAACATTTATTTGTTTGCTCGACATTATAGTAAAGGTGTGTCTCAGTCTAACTTTTGCTTAATAAATGCCCTTTGATGGTCAAACCAGCTGCATTTTCGAAAGCTGATACGCGGAAACATGAACGTGTAGAGGGCAACTCACTGTCAATTCATTTGAAATTTAACAAGATAACCACCTAAAACAATTATTTGTTAGCTTTACTTTATAGAAAAGGTGTATCTCCATTGAACTTTTACTTAATAAATGCACTTTGACGGTCAAAATCAGCTTCATTTCGCCAGGGCAGCGCAACAAAATTAATATGATTCGGTTGCTCCAGGCAGATGACGTGGCAGGCTATGACAAGCCATTCATCCATCCATCCAATATCTTTTGCCCGCTTCTTCCATTTTTTGGTCACGGGGGTCGCCGGTGCTCATGGTCAGCAATCACTGTGCGAGGGGCGGGGTACACCCTGGACGAGTCGCAAGTCCATCACAGGGCCACATAGATACAAACAACCTTTCACTCTCTCACTCACACCTAGAGACAATGTAGTTACCAATCAGCCCAACATGCATGTTTTTTGTCTGTGGGAGGAAACCGGAGTACCTGGAGGAAACCCACGCATGCACGGAGAGAACATGCAAACTCCACCCAGAAAGGCCCCCGGACCGGGATTTGAACCAGGGACCTGCTAACTGAGAGGCAGCAGCTCTACCAGTTGGGCCACCATGCTGCCCACCATGACAAGCCAATTATGTAATTAATAGCCAATTTTACCTACATTACACAAAACAATGGCATGCCTTACCTCTCTGCCTCCCTGCAAATTATGCAAAACAACGTGACTTATACAGCAAAAATTATGGTGCACGCCAAAATAGCAAAAATATAAACTATAAAAATAAACAATATACAATATAAAATGTACGCTAAACAATGATAATATAATATAATATAATATGGTGTATTAAAAGGCAGCCTGAGCATGATTCTGTTGTTAGCAGATGGGCATGAGTAATATATGAATGGGTAAATAAGGGCACAAATTGTAATGTAAAGCACTTTGGGTATCTTGATAAGATAGGCAGGTGCTACATAAGTGCAGTCCATTTACCATGTATGAATATCCCTGCCATCCCAAACCACAGCAAATTCAGGCCTGTAGCAAGCTGACACTGATGACTTGGTTTTTCCACTCATAAAGCTGATTTCTAGCACCTTTATTATTGTCTGGATTATAGCACAACGAGCTAATTTCAGAAAGTTGAAATGAACTCTTAAGTTTATTAATTAGCTGTTTAAATCATGTCAGTAATAAGTCATTTTGAGAACAAAAATATTTTACTTATTTCTCATTTTCCATTTGTCACACATTTAGTTGAAGACAAGATTAAGTGTAGGTACATGTTGTGGTTCATATAAGGTCTCACATAAAAAGCACTGATGGTTGAAAAGAAACAAATACAGTACAAATGTATTTGTTTCATTCCTGTGCTAAACTGCCATAGACCGGAGCTCACATATTGTTTTTCTTTGTGTGAATGTTAAATATTACAGTTGGAATAAATCTCTCCTGGCTAATGCTATAGTTAGTCACTCATTTTTCTAATAGCAGCAACACAAAGCAGTCCTCTGTTGTGAAGCAATGCACATGGCTGAAAGCAGGAAAACTGGTAAGCAGAACTGCCGCGTTCTTTTTATGATCCAGGCCCATATAGAAAGTGCCACACCATCCTAAACAGACAATAGATGAGGTGCTAATACCTGTATATCTGCAAGTGTAATTCTGGCTTGTAGTGATGAAGGCTTTTAGCAAGTTGTTGATTGACGTAAAGGGAGGAGAGGAAATGGAGGTGGCATTCAGTTACCTTCCATTATGCGCTACACATTCAAACTATCACTCTTACTTTGATGGTCACACACAGACCAGCTTTTCTTTGTCAAACTAGAAGACATGACAATATTAGTCACTGTGGTGCTTTAAGAGCCTAATGTGTCATTAAGACCCCACAGGGCCACTGTGATCATGTGATCTTTGTGGATTTAACTGCTGCGTTTGACACAGTGGACCACAGCATTTTATTGTCACGTCTACAGCACTAAGTAGGCATCGGTGGGACTGCTCTGGAGTGGTTGGGTCCTATCTGGCTGACAGAACATTTTCTGTAAAAATTGCTAGGTATAAATCCTTTTCTGCTCCTTTGTCATGTGGCGAACCTCAGGGATCAATTTTAGGGCCTTTGCTTTTTTCTTTATATCTGCTTACTCTAGGATCGATTTTTAGAAAACATGGCATCTCCTTTCACTGCTACGCTGATGATTGCCAAATCTATGTGCCTTTGAGGCGAGTTGATGCCTGGTCCATTAAACCTCTTTTATCATGTCTCGAGGATCTTAAAGCTTGGATGGCCCTAAACTTCCTGCATTTTAATGAAAAAAAGTCTGAGGTACTTGTTTTTGGATCTAGTGGAACTTGTTCGAGCCCTACAGTTGACTTATACCCCCTGACAAAGTACGTAAAATCTACAGTTACAAATCTTGGTTTTAAGATGGACAGTGATTTTAAACTCAATAGTCAAATAAGGGCCACCACAGTAAAGTCTGGTTTTTATCATTTGAGAAAATTGGCAAAGGTGAAACCTATTCTTTCACGGCAACAGTTTGAAACAGTAATTTTAGGGCCTTTGCTTTTTTCTTTATATCTGCTTCCTCTAGGATCGATTTTTAGAAAACATGGCATCTCCTTTCACTGCTATGCTGATGATTGCCAAATCTATGTGCCTTTGAGGCGAGTTGATGCCTGGTCCATTAAACCTCTTTTATCATGTCTCGAGGATCTTAAAGCTTGGATGACCCTAAACTTCCTGCATTTTAATGAAAAAAAGACTGAGGTACTTGTTTTTGGACCTAGTGGAGCTTGTTCGAGCCCTACAGTTGACTTAGACCCCCTGACAAAGTACGTAAAATCTACAGTTACAAATCTTGGTTTTAAGATGGACAGTGATTTTAAACTCGATGGTCAAATAAGGGCCACAGTAAAGTTTGGTTTTTATCATTTGAGAAAATTGGCAAAGGTGAAACCTATTCTTTCACGGCAACAGTTTGAAACAGTAATCCATGCCTTCATTTCCTCACGGCTTGATTACTGTAATTCTCTCTATCTTGGAGTCAGCCAGTCCTCACCTGCACATCTGCAGCTGGTGCAAAATGCTGCTGCACGTCTTTTAACTAGAGCTACAGTGATACAATAATCTCATGATACGATACGATGCACAATATTCTGCTCATGATACGATATATATTGTGATATTCAGCAAACGATGCAATTCAATACGCTTTTGAGATTTTCTGAAAGATTTTAGAGGGACAGAGTGATTTTGGTGACATTTTGTGACTGTTATAGACTTGGATTGAATTAATTTAACTGAAAACTGATTAAAAGCACCAACTACACAATACCTGGCTCTGGTTGGACATGGACACAGACTTAAAGTCGACAGCTGGACAAAATGAATCAAAGAAGTGGTGAGAAAACATGTTTCTTTTAATTGAAACAGTAAAAACTGTAGCTTACATGCATTTGTAAAGTAAATAAAGTGCACCAAGTGCCCTGCTCTGAATACTAGTTTGAAACCTTTTTAACCTTGACACTTAACATCTGAAGGAATCACTCTAAGTGCTTGGTAAGTAAACAGTAATATGACTTCTCCAAAACAGTCTATAATTCAAGTAATGAAGAACATTTCAAGAACAATTCAACATTTCAAGAACAATTCAAGTAATGAAGAACATAATCACATATTATCACTCAACACAAAGTTTTTAACACTAGTCTCTGTGTCATCAAACGGGTTAATCACTAAACTCTCGGTCATGTGCTCATACAGTTTGCACTACTTCTCATACTTGCACTAATGTCTGTATTACATCACTGCCTATAATCATAATACTGTTTACATTCTCTGTTTACATTTATTAATACTGTTTACTTTTATTACTACTGCTTACATGTAATTACTACTGTTTACATTTATTTACACTACTCTAATATCTACACCACTGCTGGTACATATACAGTGTGCTCTGAACGGTCTTATTTAGGGATGCCCAATGTGCCTTACTGCATATGCCACTTTTTGCCTCTACAACAACATCAACTACTACCTCATACATATACTGTGTACATTGACTCATACGCTGCTTTGCCACTTTGCAAATGTCAATGCTAGAAACCTTTAGTTTATTTTAGTTATACTTTTTATACTCTTTTTTTTATACTAGTATGCAAAAACTCAGGACAATATTATGTTCATTAAATGTTTAATGTTTTAGTTTTAGAGTTGGTGTAAATTTTCATACTCTTATACCACTATGCAAAAAACTCAGGACAGTGTTAGGTTTACTATTTTATGCTTATGTCTATTATTATATGTTTCAGTGTTTCAATGTTTAGATGTTTACTGTTGCACCGAGGGACTGAGAGAAACGCAATTTCGGTCCTGTGTATGTCCTGCACTGTACATATTGCAGATCTGACAATAAAGTTGACTTTGACTTTGACTTTGACTTTGA
>JBBPBX010086582.1:0-14868 GCA_038048925.1 Garcialebias charrua
CAGGACCCTGTTGAGGGTGTAGAGCTGGTCTAGTGTTCCACGACCAGGACGAAAACCACACTGCTCCTCCTGAATCCGAGGTTCGACTATCCGACGGACCCTCCTCTCCAGAACCCCTGAATAGACCTTACCAGGGAGGCTTAAGAGTGTGATCCCTCTATAGTTGGAACACACCCTACGGTCCCCCTTTTTGAATAGGGGAACCACCACCCCAGTCTGCCAATCCAAGGGAACTGCCCCCGATGTCCACGCGATATTGCAGAGTCGCGTAAGCCAACACAACCCCACAACATCCAGAGCCCTAAGGAACTCAGGACGAATCTCATCCACCCCCGGAGCCTTGCCACCGCGGAGCTTTTTAACCACCTCGGCGACCTCAGCACCAGAGATTGGAGAGCCCGACCCAAAGTCCCCAGGCTCCGCTTCCTCAGTGGAAGACGTGCCAGTAGGATTGAGGAGGTCTTCGAAGTATTCCGCCCACCGACTCACAACATCCCGAGTTGAGGTCAACAGCACGCCATCCCCACCATAAATGGTGTTGGTCGCGTACCGCTTTCCCCCCCTGAGACGCCGGATGGTGGACCAGAATCGCCTCGAAGCCGTACGGAAGTCATTCTCCATGGCCTCTCCGAACTCCTCCCACGCCCGAGTTTTTGCCTCAGCAACCACCCGAGCCGCATGCCGCTTGGACTGCCGGTACCTATCTGCTGCTTCCGGGGTCCCACAGGCCAAAAAGGCCCAATAGGACTCCTTCTTCAGCTTGACAGCATCCCTCACCGCCGGTGTCCACCACCGGGTTCGAGGGTTGCCACCACGACAGGCACCAACAACCTTGCGGCCACAACTCCGATAAGCTGCCTCGACAATAGAGGCGCGGAACATGGCCCACTCGGGCTCAATGTCCCCCGCCTCCCTCGGAACGTGTTCAAAGCTCTCCCGGAGGTGGGAGTTAAAGCTCCGTCTTACGGGAGACTCTGCCAGACGTTCCCAGCAGACCCTCACAATACGTTTGGGTCTGCCAGGTCTGACCGGCATCCTCCCCCACCATCGGAGCCAACTCACCACCAGGTAGTGGTCAGTTGACAGCTCCGCCCCTCTCTTCACCCGAGTGTCCAGGACATGCGGCCGCAGATCAGATGAGACGACAACAAAGTCGATCATCGAACTACGACCTAGGGTGTCCTGGTGCCAAGAGCACATATGGACACCCTTATGCCTGAACATGGTGTTGTTATGGACAATCCATGACGAGCACAGAAGTCCAACAACAGAACACCACTCGGGTTCAGATCAGGGGGGCCGTTCCTCCCAACCACACCCCTCCAGGTCTCACTGTCATTGCCCACGTGAGCGTTGAAGTCCCCCAGCAGAACAAGGGAGTCCCCAGGAGGCGCACCCTCCAATACCCCCTCCAAGGACTCCAAAAAGGGTGGGTAATCTGCGCTGCCGTTTGGCGCATAGGCACAAACAACAGTCAGAGCCCGTCCCCCACACGTAGGCGAAGGGAGGCTACCCTCTCGTTCACCGGGGTGAACCCCAACGTACAGGCACCAAGATGGGGGGCAACCAGTATGCCCACTCCTGCTCGGCGCCTCTCACCAGGGGCAACTCCAGAGTGGAAGAGTGTCCAACCCCTCTCAAGGAAACTGGTTCCAGAGCCAGAGCCATGCGTTGAGGTGAGTCCGACTATTTCTAGTCGGAACCTCTCAACCTCACACACTAGCTCAGGCTCCTTCCCCACCAGAGAGGTGACATTCCATGTCCCAATGGCCAGCTTCTGTAGCCGAGGATCAGACCGCCAGGGTCCCCGCCCTCGGCCACCACCCATTCCACAATGCACCCGACCCCTTTGGCCCCTCCCACAGGTGGTGAGCCCATGGGAAGGGGGACCCACGTCTCCTCTTCGGGCTGTGCCCGGCCGAGCTCCATGGGTGAAAGCCCGGCCACCAGGCGCTCGCCAACGTGCCCCTCCTCCGGGCCTGGCTCCAGAGTGGGGCCCCGGTGACCCGCGTCCGGGCGAGGGAACATTGTTTCCATTTATATTATTCATCATAAGGGGTCTTGTGGGCTGCGCTTTGTCTCGTCCCTCACCTAGGACCTGTCTGCCTTGGGTGACCCTACTAGGGGCATAAAGCCCCTGACAGCATAGCTCCTAGGATCATTGGGACACTCAAACCCCTCCACCACGGTAAGGTGGCAGCCCAGGGAGGGGCTCCAGACTCTGACATTAGCAGATCAAAGAGATCCGTGATGGTTAATTTCCTACAGTTTAACTTCACAGTTGGGGTGACTGCATCAGTTAAATTTGACCTTTGCTCTGTGATGTATTGTGGTGCAAGGCAGGAGTCATTTGTCTGGGCAATGAAGTATATTTGTGTGACTTATGGGCATGACATGAATTGTAGGGACTAGAATAATGTGTTGTGTAATTCAGGACCTGCTGACTAGGGTTACAGACCAGAAAAAGCGAGAAGAGGGAAGTATCCATTATAGGAACGCTTGTCAATCATACAGGATCATACAAGAAGCACTAGGTGTCTAGCAGAAAATACCTGTAATTCTTTGATTTTGACGTTAAAGAATCCTCAGAGGCAAGATAGTGATACTTATATACTGGGAGTTCATGTTTCTGGCAAAGATCCAACGAGTCCGTTCAGGATAAATGTGGTTCAGAGGAAGGAAAGTCAGATTGAATCAGACCAAGAGGTGTCTTATTTGACAGATGTGACATATGAAGAAACGTTGGCTCTGGAAAAAGGTTTCACACAGCAAAATTACTGGATAGAGTATGTTGAAAATGCGGCAGAACAAGTAAAGTATAAAGATTGTGTTGTTTGTGCGAATGCCAGGCCAGCGTTATTGATGATGACATCACCTCTTTCAAATGATTTACGTTTTCACTGCATGTTGGAACTACATATGAAGGAAAATCCCTCTGATAGTTGCAAAAGCTTGGAGAAATATTTTCCCATGGCCCCCAGAGATGCAATCCCACCTGTTTTCACTACAGTGAGAAATTCTTACACCTGTCTGGTCAGGAAAATTCAGGGAGGTACGTCTGTAGGTGATATTGATTCAAGTTGGTGTAAGTTGAATGTAGATGTTTCAGCTTGGACAAACATGATGAGATTATCTGTAGCACGTGCATATGTCTACTGGTTTTGTGGTGGGAGGATTCTGAGAAGTACATTGTCTCTGAGATGGTCAGGAATCTGTACACTCATTTCTTTAATTTCTCTAGTTAAGATGGTGAATTTAACAGGACAGGATTTGGAAACTTTCAGGAGAAGTACACATGTGATTGGTGAGTTTGAGAGGAGGAAGCGTGATTTTGATCTGTATGTAGATTCTCCAGCGTATATTAACGTAATCGGAGTCCCCCAGGGGGTCCCAGATGAATACAAATTAGTTGATCCCGTTGCAGCTGGGTTTGAGTCTATAATTCCATCTATTACTGTTAATAAAAATGTAGCCAGGATTAATTACATTCATTTTAATGTTCAGAGGCTGAATAATTTGACAAGAGATGCACTTGAGGGCGCTCATCAGCAGCTTGCAGCAACATCCTTGATGGCTTATCAAACTAGATTAGCTGTGGACTTTCTGTTGGCAGAGAGAGGTGGTGTCTGTTCCATATTTGGGCAAGAGTGTTGTACTTTCATCCCAAATAACACAAGTCCAGATGGTTCATTTACAAGAGCTCTGGATGGCTTGAAATCTCTGTCTGAGGAGCTAGCTGAAAGCTCTGGAGTTCAGAACCCTCTAAGTGAGTAGTTCATCTCTACTTTTGGGAAATGGAGAGCTGCTGTCGTCACAGCTGTGATTACAATATTTGCAGTTGTGGTTATGTTAATTTGTTGTGGATGCTGCTACGTTCCTTGCGTGAGGCATTTTTGTTTGAAGTGCATCAGTAGGGCAGTTGATGATAGGTTTCCTAAACTTCCTTCCTATCAGATGGCCGTTCAGGCAGGAGAGGGTTTCCCCCTTAAAGGTGCCTATGATGAAGAAGATGACATGGCCTGACGTGGCTAAAATCCCCAGTTCATATTCTTTGCTAAGGATAACACATACCAGAAATATAGATTCCACACACTGGAGGCGTGACTTTTGATAGGAGGGACAGTCCGTTTGATTTTGTTGTTTTAATTTTTATTTTTATTTGTTTTATTTGTTTGTTCTTACATTTATTTTTGTTTTTGTTTGTTTTTGTTTATTCTTTATTACATTAATTTTATTATTTGTTTAGTTTGTTTTATTTTATTCTTTGTTTTTTGTTTGTTTTATTTTTATTCTTTGTTTTTTGTTGTTTGATTTCTTTGTTTGTATTTTCTTACATTTATTTTCCTTAGCTTTGTTAGTTTTTTATTACGTTTCCAGCATATAAGCTTTGACAGTTACCGTATATTTTATGACGTAGTTTTTATTACCATTTAGTATTGATGCTTATTTTTATATATGGGTTTTATACTCTGGGAGGGTAACTTGTAACTTACATGTAGGATTTCTGCGGGGTGGGAATGTTAGATGTTTCCAATGTGTATCCAGTTCTTAATTGCATTCACACATAGTACATATAGGATTCTGTTGACATGATGGTTGTCATGTCAAAAGGGGAATTGAAATATATTTATATCAGTAATCCACATATTATGTTCTATGATTTGTCTTCACTTAAATTCCACCATATAATGTGAAATATATTCAAGGTGGAACCTTTTCTTCCGGGTTTTATTTCCAATAGGGAAGAGGTTTTCAGTTACACGCCTGCACCATTCAACAGCCCCGACAATAGATCTTTACACCGAGCTGATAGTTTATTGGCAGAAAGGAGGGCCATGTGGTAGAGTAGGGCGGTCCCAAGGTGTTCCCAAGGCAGTCCCAGTCCCAGGGTGGTTCCACGGCCGATGACGTCATCCGGAGGTTTATAAACGTGGCCCTGCCTTCGAAGATGTGTGTGTGGACTTGTTATCGGAGTCAGGTCTGTTGCAGCTGCAAGGTTTATTCTTATATGTACAATAAACCTGCAAAATAACATGCACATTTGTTTCAGAGCTTCCTTCAACCTTTGGACTCGTAACAGCTGCTGCTAAAGGTTCAATAAAAATAGCAAAAAATGCTAGTGAAAGTGGATAACCTTGCCTGGTTCCCCTCTGTAAACAGAAGCTTGAGGATATTTGATTATTTGTCCTGACGCACGCTGTTGGTGAGCTATATAATATTTTTAACCAGTTAATGAAGTAGTTCCCAAATCCAAATTTATTTAAGGTAGCAAATAAGAAATTCCAATTTACTCTATCGAATGCTTTTTCTGCATCTAAGGACAAAATAGCTGTTTCAATATTTTTAAAATACGAATACTCTATTACATTATATAATCTACGAGTGTTTGTGTTCGAGTGTCTTCCTTTTATGAACCTGGTTTGGTCTGGATGTATAATTTGTTTTTTTGTTTGTTTTATTCATTCATTTCAAATTTAAAAAATACAAAGAACTAAAGAAATTACAAAAGACTCAGAAAAATAAAGAACACATTTAAAATGAAAGGAAGCAGAAGAAGAAAATAATCTTATAATATCTGCCCCTTTTTGTAAAAACAAAATTCCATTCAAACAATCATGCCAAGCAAAATTTATCCATAAATCATATTTGTAATTCATGAATTATATAACCAATTTCGAGAGATTTTAAGTATATAGCATTTATACATAGTTTTTCAACAATGAATTCTTGATCATTTTTTTAAATACAGACATTGACTGTGCAACCTTTACATCATAGTCCAATCTATTCCAAATACCAATTCCATATATTAAAGTAAATCGACCCTTTAAACTTGTTCCTTATTATGGTATAACAAAAATATCTTTACCCTTTAAATTATAACAACTTATCCTTTTTACAAAAAGCTTTTGAATATTTGAAGGTAGATTGTTATTTTGTGCTTTATATAATAGTAAAAAATATTATATTCCACCAAATCATAAAATCCTAGTAACTTCAATTTATAAAACAGCACACCAGATGGATGGTGATAATGCGTTCTAGTAATTATCCTTAAAGCTCTTTTTTGTAAAATAAAAATAGGTTTCGTTGTAGTTTTGCATGCTGTACCCCAAATTTCAACACAATAAATCAAATGTGGTAGTATGAATGTACTATACAGCAAAAACAAAGATTTATCATCAAGTAAGTCCTTTACCTTATATAGTACTCCAATGGATTTGGATAATTTAATTTTAACATAATTTACGTGTTGCTTCCATGACAGTCTCTCATCAATAATCACACCCAGGAATTTAATTTCATTTACTCTACATATTTCAAATCCGTTGATACTGAAAGGAACTTCAGTTGTTACCTTTTTATTACCGAAAATCATATAATTTGTTTTTTGAATGTTTAGAGATAACTTATTTAAATTAAACCAGTTTTGTATGTTAATAAATTCCTTCTTCATCAATTCCAACATTTGCTCCAGGTTATTACCAGAATAAAAGAATGTAGTGTCATCGGCAAAAAGAACACATTGAAGAACACACGAAACATCCATTAAATCATTAATATACAATATAAACAACTTAGGACCAAGTACGGATCCCTGTGGTACACCACATGATATTTCACAAAGGTTAGATCTTGTTTCATCTATCTGTACAAATTGTTTTCTATTCTCTAAGTAACTATGTAACCACTGTAGAGCCGGTCCTCTAATGCCATATTTATTCAATTTTTCCAGTAGTATTGTGTGATCAATCGTGTCAAATGCCTTTTTAAGATCAACAAACACACTGACGCAGTATTGCTTTTGATCTACTGCCGTGGTTATGTGTTCCATTAACTCCATTAAAGCCAACGAAGTTGAATTTTTTGATCTAAACCCGTATTGACTATTACTTAGTATATTATGTTTATCAAGAAATAGATCTAATCTGGATGCAAACAGTTTTTCCAAGATTTTAGAGAACTGTGGTAACAAAGAAATTGGTCTGTAGTTGTTGTATTGACATTTGTCGCCATTCTTATAAAGTGGAACCACTTTAGCTATCTTCATTCTGTTTGGAAAAATACCCGTTGAGAACGACAAATTACAAATATATGTAAATGGTTCTATAACATGGCCTATTATTTCTTTTATGACCATCATGTCCATATCTTCACTGTCTTTAGATCTTTTGTTAGTAAATGTTTTAACCATCATCATTATTTCTTCATTGTCCGTTTCTCTCAGAAACATACTATTTACAGGACTATTTATTAAGTGACTCACATTTCTATCCACTTTTGGTATTTTTTCTGCAAGGTTTGATCCTACATTAACAAAATAATTATTAAATCCATTGACAATTTCATTTTCATCGTGGATTTTGTTGTGAAATAAAATTTATTTTTGTCTTCGTGTTTTCATTTCTGTAGAGTGATAAAGATTTATTAAAAAGACACAGGTACAGGTTAAACAGAGAATTGTGAGCATGAACACAGTTCTGTCCTAATGCTACTCAAATGACCATTGTGTCTGTCCTGGCCTCTCTGGGTCTGCATGTTTGCTTAGCCAGAGAGGGATCAGAACAGCTTAATCTATGTGTGGTGGCCTGTGTGGATCAGGTCAGGGACAAAGTGCATCTATTCCCTGAACCTGTTTTATTTTTTGGATCTAAAAGTGTGTAGATTTATAATGTTGTGTAAGCTACTTTAAAGACAAAATAAGACATGATTGCATAAACATTTGTAAAACAGTTAATACCTGGATTATAAAACACTTGTGTATTAATAGTGGTGTATTAGTTCCAATCAGATTAACATATAGAACTGTGTAACATATAGAACTATGCTGAGGCTAGCCTGTATAAATAAAGGTTGAATGAATGAATGAATATTATCATTCCCTCTTAGAACACAACTCTGTAAGCTGAAACAAGCAATGGAAAATTCCTGTTTTTAAGATAGAAGCTTCTGGTAGTTGAGGAGAGGCAACAGTCTCTGAAACAAAACTCCTCTTATCAGTTGAGAAGCAGGCAACACCCTACAAGAAAACAAAACACCCTACAAGAGAACAAAGCAAAACTGCTCTTATTGGTTAAAGCAGGCAACACCCTACAAGAAAACAAAACACCCTACAAGAGAACAAAGCAAAACTGCTCTTATTGGTTAAAGCAGGCAACACCCTACAAGAAAACAAAGCAGAACTTCTCTTATTGGTTGAGAGTAGGAAACACCCCACAGAAAGAGTATAAAAGTATAGGTTTCCCCTCCTCCATCAGACAACGCAGGAAGAAGCCACGAGGGAGTAACTTTCAGGTTGTATGGCCTTGTCTCCTTGAATGCGCATTCATGTTCTCTTTGTTTTATCTCTCTTTCTCTCTCTCTCTCTCTGTCTTCTCATTTGGATCATATATATGGCTTATAAAATATAACAAATGTATTCTGTGACTTTTAAACTTATTAATAATTAAAACTGGTTTTGGAACTTTAAAGTGCGCGTCTGTCGTTTTTCAGTGTATCTCTTTTCTATCCAAAGTGAAACCAAACAACGAGCTCTGGGCGAATAAAGAGCAACGCCGACAATTTTGGAGGTCCCACCGAGATTGGTTGCACGCGGACAGGAAGGGACAGCACGAGTCCAGAACACTGATCAGTGACCGGTCACCTCAACAAAAAAAGGTAGGCAGATTCCTGTTTAAACGAAATCTGTGATTGGAATTTTATAGGCAAATTTAAACTCAGTGTGTTGGACTCCAAAATAAGGAAATAAAACGAGTAAGTGTATGTATACGTAAAGTAAAATAATAATACCCAAGTCCCAGGTAAAAACACGCAGTGGTCGCGCCTCCCAAAAGCCGACGGGCTTCTGGAACAGAGGGATTCGGGGTTTTAGGATAAATAAATAATTTGTCCGCCGCTGTTTCCTGTAACTCTGAAGACCAAGTTAAACTGTAAACTTGCTAGGTTAGTGGCTAGCTTAAAACAGTGACAATTTAGACTTACTTATAATTTGAGACTAAATAAGTAAAGTGCGGGACTGGGGTGAGAGTTTGAAATAAACGCGCTAACATTCGCTGATAAAATAATCCGATAAGAGTTCCAAACTTGGACCAGTTAAATAAAATAGAATAAATTAGTCACAGAATACTAAATCTTTTTCATGTTCTAAATTAATGAGGTTTCTTACGTGAGGAGTCAACACACATACCAATCTTATTTTACACTCAAAAGGTTCTAAAAAAAAAAATTTTTTTTCATTGCTGAAGTTTTCTGGTGTCAGAGTCTCGCGTGACTGTTGGGTTGGTCCGTCTTACATGTTGTCTGTCCTGTGAATCATAAGGTCAGCGCAAGCTGGTCTGTCTTGTATGTTGTTTATCCCGTTGAAAAATAAGGTCAACGTGTGTGTGTGAGCTAAAGAAAAGAAAAAGCGTTCCGGAGTGGTACACGGGAAAAGATTCAGACGGGCTGCCTTGCCATAAGGAACGCGCAGTCTGGACTGACACTTCCAGTGTGGGAGGCACCTGTGTATTCACTGAGTCCTGGTTCCTGTGACAATAAAGAGTAATAGGGTGTGGTGTGTGCATGCTTAACTGTGAGAATGGACCAAGACATAAAAACTGAGATGGAAGGCAGCTTTAGCCAGAAGTGCGAGAGCGCATCACTTAAACCCATAGAAGAACAAAAAAAGATTATAATACAAGCGATAACCATATCAATGCAGGACCGAAAACAGGAAAAACAGCTTTTAAAGAAAATAGAAGAAATAAATGACAAAACGGGCAAAAGTAACGTGGTGAGTTTAATTTGGGAAAAAATAAGGGAGTGTAAGGAAGAAATAGAAGGTTTTGAGAAACAAAAAAAGGAAGCCAATGCCCTACAAAAGGGGAAATATCGAAAATTGTTGACTGCATCAGATAGCAGTTGTAAAGAGTGGTTTGAACTAGTTCTGATAGCACAAGGGGTGTTTCATTTGCTCACTATGGATAAGAGTGAGAAAACAGGAAGTCTTGAGCCTCCGCCCTATTCTAACAGCGGCATCTCGTCAGCCCCACCGGTAAAGAGCATGTACCCGGTATATCAGATAGAGGGAGGTAAAATAAAAATAGAAGAAGCTCCCTCCACCTTGGAGCGAGAGAATTCCATGACATCAGAGAATCTGGTTACTAAGAATGAGGTGGGATCAGCAAGTGCATCAGATTTCAGAGATTTTATGAACACACATGGGTCCCAAAAGGTAGCTGCCAGCTCCATAACACCACCAATGTCACAGGCGGTGTTTTACCATCCGGGTACCCCAGGGCCCCTCTCGCTCACCTCAAGTGAGACATCAGGGCAAGGATATGTTCCCCCTGACGCACCCGGATGGGGAAACAGGCCTGAATTAACTGACAGGATGTTAAATCTGACACCCCACAACACATCAAGGCCCAGAAATCTCTCCTTGGCCGAAGGCCCTCTTCGGATCACTTCAGATGTTATAACATCTCTTCCTCTTCCATCCAATCGGATGGAAACCACCAGTACACCACTTCCCCTCTACACCACCACACCCAGTACACCACTTCCTGTGACAACACACCCAAGTACATCCAGTCTTATGGAGCACGAGGAAACGCAAGGGTTTGAGAATTGTCCTCTTTCCAGTAGCAGCTATCCCTTGCTCCAAGCAGGTACACAAGTCAGGTACAAACCTTTTGCTTTGGGAGACATTCAGACCTTGGTGGAGAAATTGCCCCCACTAACAGAGGGGGGTAGCAAATGGTTGAACGCAGTAGACAGCCTCACTAAGGGTATCACATTAGCAGTAGGGGATGTGAGAGCTTTATTGGGAAGATGTGTAACATCCACCAGGATGGATGAATTGGAACGGGCAGCAGGTTGGAATCGCACAGTTCTCGACTCAGAACCCATGACAAATCACTTACATAGGTTTGCAGGAGCCCTTAGAGAGGCTTACCCACTCCCAGAGGGTTCAGGGGTGCCTAAGTTTCATTGGAAACCTGGGCAGAATCCAACAGCTTATCTAGATCAGTGTAAACAAGAATGGCACGATAGAACTCACTGTCACGGACAAGGTGCGGGACAGAGGTACTTCTTTAGACAAGCTATCCTTGATGGTGTTCCAGCAGCCGTCAGTAAAGCAATGAAAGCAAACCCTGACCTCCCCACTGCTGATGCAGAGAAATGGGAACGTCACTTAATTCATCATCTGCAGGAAGCAGCAGATGAGGAAGTAAAAAGTTCAGCTGATTTAAAAGACATGCAAACTCAGCTGCTGAAATTACAACTAAAGCAAGTTAGAGATGTGGTGCAATCAAAGAGAGAGTCCAAACAGATGGTTGCTGGGAAGGAAGGTATGATTACCATCCCACAGCAGCACACAGCACCCCAGCCATATTATAATACGTCATCTCAGGGTCCGGTCAGGGGGCAGTGGAGGAGAGGAGGAAGAGCTCGGGGCAGGGGCTATAGCCGAGGTAACCTGCAGGGAAACAGAGCACAAGACGTCTGCCATTTTTGTCAAAAGCCAGGACATTGGGCCCGTGACTGTTACCATAAACAAGCACAGTCACAGAGGGAAGGACGCCTTCACTCAGCTCCCAACTCACAGATGGCTCCAGCTGGCCAGCACCCGGCTCTACAAAGAGAGTGGGCCCAAGACTCAGGGTCCAACTCTTCTTACCAGCAATGACACACCCCACAGAGAAACCAGTCCATAGGGGGAGGTGCAGACCCTATGATACGGATGAAGGTCATGAACAAAGACTTGTCCTTCTTAGTGGACACAGGTGCCACATACTCCACGTTGAATGACCTGGACTTTTCTGAACACGCCACATCTGACACTGTGTCAGTGGTAGGCTTCTCTGGGGTGCAACAAAAACTGCCTTTAACTGAACCTCTCCTGATTACAGCAGGACCACAGACTTTGACTCATCCTTTTGTTTTGTCCAAGGATGTACCGGTAAACCTGCTGGGTAGAGACTTGCTGAAAAAGATGGGGGCAACTATTTTGTGTGAACCAACTGGGCTGAAGGTCACTCTGCCCAATGGGACTTGTTGGACTTGCTCACAATCATCTTCCTCCCCAGCCTCACAATGTCTACTCAAACCAACGCAGGAGGAGGTCGCTGACATCTACTGGGCCTTGCTACGCCCTGAAACCACACAGCAACTGGGCATCTACTCTGCGTACTTGTCTTGGAAGCCGTGGCTTGATGCTCTGCGACCCTATGTTCCCCCTCCAGATCCTTTACATCTGACACTCTTTTATGACCGTGACTCTGATGATTGTTTTAGAGAGCATTTTGCCTCTACTTTGCAAGATACTGAGTGGGTTTTCACCTCAGATAAGATCATTGTAGGACCCCAGGGGGTGGCTTCACATGTCACCCTATCACCATCTCAACTCGAATGGTATAGGATGTCATCTGAAGCAGCACCACATGTTTCACTTGCTCTTTCGCCTTCACACCAGGCTAAGGATTTAGGACCCATGGTAAAAACAGTCATGGACGCACTTGATTGGTGTCCCACACAGCTTCCATCAGTTGCTTTTTCACCATCAACAGATTGCTATATTATTGATGTTTCAGCTCAGGATTTGGGAAAATTAGATCATGAACTTATTTCAAGAGAACATGGCAGGGAAAAGACTGATCATACCGAGGTCCCTGCTATGCTTGATACGCTCCCACAATCCCTTTGGTCTCAAGGTCCAGAGGATGTGGGATTAGTAAACTGTGATCCCATCACTTTTGAACTTCTCTCCACTGAGCCAATATGGTTGTATCAATACTCACATAAGCCAGAAGCCGCAGAGGGGCTGAGCAATACGGTTTGGGGGTTATTAAATGCAGGAGTATTAGAACCGTCTAATTCACAGTGGAATACTCCCATTTTGCCAGTCGAGAAAGCAGGTACAGGAAAGTACAGAATGGTGCATGACCTTAGGTCAATTAATGCAATCCTTAAGACTCCCACCTGCCCTGTTCCAAATCCATACGTGGCGTTAACAAACTTGAATCCAAAACAGAAATGGTTCACTTGCATTGACTTGGCTAATGCATTCTTTTGTCTCCCTTTGTCAAATGATGTACGAGACATTTTCTCTTTCACTTTTAATGGCCAACAGTACCGATACACGCGTCTCCCTCAGGGGCTTGCATTGTCCCCTGGAATATTCAATCAGGTACTAAAAGACCTGTTGGT
Organism: Garcialebias charrua; assembly: GCA_038048925.1. Classification (NCBI taxonomy): domain Eukaryota; kingdom Metazoa; phylum Chordata; class Actinopteri; order Cyprinodontiformes; family Rivulidae; genus Garcialebias; species Garcialebias charrua. Next base: position 13,192 of record JBBPBX010086582.1, read on the forward strand.
TCAACTTCCTCTTCCTGAAGGCACCACTTTGCTTCAATATGTGGACGATTTATTGATAGCATCAGAATCACCTGAAGACTGTCTCAAAGCCACCCATGACATTCTTCTTCTTCTTCATGATGCGGGTTTCAAAGTGAGCAAAACAAAACTTCAAGCCGTCCGCACCCAGGTATCCTTCTTGGGACGGTTAGTCTCAGCTCGAGGAACAACGCTTTCTCCTGAGCACAGAGTTTCCATTTTGAATCACCCAAAGCCTAGCACGGTACAGGAAATGTTGTCTTTTCTGGGGTTGACGGGGTATAGCAGACATTATATACCTGATTACAGTGAACTCACTACTTCTCTTCGAAACATGGTTAAGGAACAGGGTATGAGAAAATTAAAGTCCAAGCTCGTTTGGAATCTTGAAGCAGAACAGTCTTTCATAACTCTCAAACAACTTTTGACTCGGGCTACTGATTTAGCCTTACCTGATTACACCTCACCTTTTTACCTTGATGTTTCTGAAGCAAAAAACACCATTAATGGCATTTTGTTTCAGAAAAAGGGGGGGAATAGACAGATACTGATGTACACCAGCATTCTTCTGGATAGTACTGAAAAACGTCATCCACCATGTACACAAATGGCAGCAGGTTTGAGTAAAATCGTCGCTAAAACAGCACACATAGTGATGGGCCATCCACTGCACATTTTAACATCACATAATGTCGTGGCCTATGTGAACTCCGAACTCTTCACAATGACTTCATTGAAACAAAGACGCATGAGTAACATTTTGGCAGCACCAAATTTATCATTTTCACATGAAGGTGTAAACATGGCTGACGGAATGAATACAACACACACGCACGATTGTGTTCAAAAGGTCTATATGGAAGAAAAAATCAGGTCTGACCTAGAAACAGAACATATACCACATTCAGAAGTACTCTACACGGACGGGTGCTGTTTTAGAATGGAGGATGGATCTTTGAAGTCAGGGTTCGCAGTGGTTAAACAAAACGGAGATGCATTCGATGTGGTAGAATCTGGACAGTTGATGGGAAAACAGTCAGCTCAAAAAGCCGAAATTCAAGCGGTAGTTGCAGCACTAAAATTAGGCACAGGAAAAGAAATCACAGTATACACAGACTCAGCATACGCTTATGGGGTTGTTCATGTACAATTACCCCAATGGAAAAGAGCAGGGTTTTTGACAGCAGGAAATAAACCCATAAAACATGAAGAACTCATAAAAGAGTTAGCGGACAGTCTGATGCTACCAAAGAAAGTGGCGGTAGTAAAGTGCAAGGGTCATGATATAACACAGTCAGATACCGCTGAAGGTAATAGGCAGGCAGACAGAGCAGCTAAAGTAGCAGCTGGCTATTTAGCAAGAGTTCAGATGGTGACAGTGGAAGAAGAGTGTCAGTCTAAAAATCATTGGAGTAAAGTAGAAATCTCAAAAGCACAGAATGAGGCGTCTCCTGAAGAGAAATCTGTTTGGAAAAACAAGGGAGGAAAAAAGAATGAACAAAGCGGGTTGTGGACAGGACCCAATGAAAAGTGGATCCTGCCCATGACTCTGAAACCATTAGTTTTCCAGGAAGCACACAGTCTGGCTCATGTAGGCAGTGGACAGATGGCCAGGAATCTTCAGCAATGGTGGCATCCACACATGAAAGACATGATAAC
>JBBPBX010086583.1:0-14868 GCA_038048925.1 Garcialebias charrua
CGTTAATGCTGAATCCTCACCAAACGCTTTTCGCGCAGCCGAAGCAGCCACTTTACAACGAAAGTCTATGGGGCCGCGCATCTTGGAGCAGCGGGGCGTGACGCGGCGCATCTACAGCATTTCAAGCAGCGTAGCAGGACCCGGCAGTCCCTTTTCACGCACGCGCGCAGCCAAGCAGCCGAGCAGGAGGAAGCCAGAATATTCTTGCTTCTGCTGCTCATAGCGTCGCAGCAACCACTCGGGAGAGACTCTGCTATGTGATGACGCAACGACGACGGGACTTTCTGTGGACGAAAACAGCCTCCGGTAGGAAAACCTGGCATTTTTAAGTTGCTGCTGTCCACTCGAGCGTTCATCACCCCAAAACATAAAAAAAAACGTTTTAATCTCAACAAAGACTTTTGTAGTTGCAGTTCGGCTCGTAGAAAACCCACTCAAATAGTAACGAGGCTCCCGTGAAGCTGATTTTATCTGCTCAGTGCACAGCAAAACAACACTATCTGACCGGGAAGGGAGCCACACGCTGCTCCCAATGCGCGTCTGCAGTGGAAACAGACATCTGTTGACAAGCAGCAAACACGGTGCATTGGGAGCTTTTGGATGCGTTTAGTGAGGACCAGGCATAAGAGTTTAGAACATTGCAAGACTGTGGGAAGGGCTTCTAAAGCTTTTACTTCACGGTTTTTCACTTATCACACTGGAGCCTAACACCCGCGATAGAGGGACTACTGTATTTATCTACTCTATCTTTCTGCCAATTATCTCTCATAGAAAATGAATTGAGCTAATTTTCCATCCTTCAAATCTTTAGATCTGTTTACAACCTTTTACTGCTCCTTTCACATTTTGTTCTGATTCCGCTTCTTTCAGCTTCCTTCTACAAATAAAAAAAAGAACTACTTTCAGTTGTTTTTTTCCCAGCTGTTTAGTCCTCCTTTCAGAATCTTTCTGCTAAAATTTTTCTTCTGCTAATTTCAGCTTGTTTTGCTCCATTCAGCTTATTCCTGAAAGTTTCAGCTTATTCTGCTATTTCAGCAACTTTTTCAGCTGATTGATCATTTTAGCCTGTTCAACTGATTCCACATTTTTTACACTCATTTCTACTGTTTTCAGCCTAATTGACCAAAATTGTGCTCTCTCCACTTGCTTCTGGTAGTTAAAGCTTTTTTTTGCCTTTTCAACCACTTTTTTTTTGGGGGGGGGGCTAATTTCACATTTTTTTCAGATAACTTCCACTTTCTTGTGCTTTTCTGCTTCTTTAGCTAATTTCACTCGGGTGAAGAGAGGGGCGGAGCTGTCAACTGACCACTACCTGGTGGTGAGTTGGCTCCGATGGTGGGGGAGGATGCCGGTCAGACCTGGCAGACCCAAACGTATTGTGAGGGTCTGCTGGGAACGTCTGGCAGAGTCTCCCGTAAGACGGAGCTTTAACTCCCACCTCCGGGAGAGCTTTGAACACGTTCCGAGGGAGGCGGGGGACATTGAGTCCGAGTGGGCCATGTTCCGCGCCTCTATTGTCGAGGCAGCTTATCAGAGTTGTGGCCGCAAGGTTGTTGGTGCCTGTCGTGGTGGCAACCCTCGAACCCGGTGGTGGACACCGGCGGTGAGGGATGCTGTCAGGCTGAAGAAGGAGTCCTATTGGGCCTTTTTGGCCTGTGGGACCCCGGAAGCAGCAGATAGGTACCGGCAGTCCAAGCGGCATGCGGCTCGGGTGGTTGCTGAGGCAAAAACTCGGGCGTGGGAGGAGTTCGGAGAGGCCATGGAGAATGACTTCCGTACGGCTTCGAGGCGATTCTGGTCCACCATCCGGCGTCTCAGGGGGGGAAAGCGGTACGCGACCAACACCATTTATGGTGGGGATGGCGTGCTGTTGACCTCAACTCGGGATGTTGTGAGTCGGTGGGCGGAATACTTCGAAGACCTCCTCAATCCTACTGGCACGTCTTCCACTGAGGAAGCGGAGCCTGGGGACTTTGGGTCGGGCTCTCCAATCTCTGGTGCTGAGGTCGCCGAGGTGGTTAAAAAGCTCCGCGGTGGCAAGGCTCCGGGGGTGGATGAGATTCGTCCTGAGTTCCTTAGGGCTCTGGATGTTGTGGGGTTGTGTTGGCTTACGCGACTCTGCAATATCGCGTGGACATCGGGGGCAGTTCCCTTGGATTGGCAGACTGGGGTGGTGGTTCCCCTATTCAAAAAGGGGGACCGTAGGGTGTGTTCCAACTATAGGGGGATCACACTCTTAAGCCTCCCTGGTAAGGTCTATTCAGGGGTTCTGGAGAGGAGGGTCCGTCGGATAGTCGAACCTCGGATTCAGGAGGAGCAGTGTGGTTTTCGTCCTGGTCGTGGAACACTGGACCAGCTCTACACCCTCAACAGGGTCCTGGAGGGTGCGTGGGAGTTTGCCCAACCAGTTTACATGTGCTTTGTGGACTTGGAGAAGGCATTCGACCGCGTCCCTCGGGGGGTTCTGTGGGGGGTACTCCGGGAGTATGGGGTACCAGGCCCATTGATATGGGCTGTTAGGTCCCTGTACGACCGGTGTCAGAGCTTGGTCCGCATTGCCGGCAGTAAGTCAGGCTCGTTTCCGTGAGAGTTGGACTCCGCCAAGGTTGCCCTTTGTCACCGATTCTGTTCATAACTTTTATGGACAGAATTTCTAGGCGCAGCCAAGGTGTTGAGAGGATCCGTTTTGGTGACCTTAGAATCGCTTCTCTGTTTTTTGCAGATGATGTGGTCCTATTGGCTTCATCAGATCGTGATCTACAGCTTTCACTGGAGCGGTTTGCAGCCGAGTGTGATGCGGCCGGGATGAGGATCAGTTCCTCCAAATCCGAGGCCATGGTCTTGAGCCGGAAAAGGGTAGCATGCCCTCTCCGGGTCGGGGAGGAGGTCCTGCCCCAAGTGGAGGAGTTTAAGTATCTCGGGATCTTGTTCACGAATGAGGGAAAACTGGAGCGTGAGATCGATAGGCGGATAGGTGCAGCGTCCGCAGTGAAGCGGGCGCTGTACCGGTCTGTCGTGGTGAAGAGAGAGCTGAGTCAAAAGGCAAAGCTCTCAATTTACCGATCGATCTACGTTCCCACCCTCATCTATGGTCATGAGCTCTGGGTTATGACCGAAAGAACAAGATCTCGGATACAAGCGGCTGAAATGAGTTTTCTCCGCAGGGTGTCTGGACTCTCCCTTAGAGATAGGGTGAGAAGCTCAGTCATCCGGGAGGGACTCGGAGTAGAGCCGCTGCTTCTCCACATCGAGAGGAGCCAGTTGAGGTGGCTCGGGCATCTGGTTAGGATGCCTCCTGGACGCCTCCCTGGTGAGGTGTTCCGGGCATGTCCCACCGGGAGGAGACCCAGAGGAAGACCCAGGACACGCTGGAGGGACTATGTTTCTCGGCTGGCCTGGGAACGCCTTGGGATTCCCCCAGAGGAGCTGCTCCAAGTGGCTGGGGAGAGGGAAGTCTGGGCCTCCCTACTTAGGCTGCTACCCCCGCGACCCGACCCCGGATAAGCGGACGAAAATGGATGGATGGATAGCTAATTTCAGCTGTTGTCTGATAAATTCAAGTTTTTCATGGCAATTTTTGCTACTTTCAACCTAATTAACTTCTTTATACGTAATAATTTATGCTTATTATGCTCCTTTCAGCTTTTTGCAGATAGTTTCAGCTTTATGTGATATTTCAGCAAATATTTAGCTGTTTTATGCTAATTTGAGCTTTTTCAGCTAATTCCACCTTTTTGGAGCTCATTTAAAGGAGAAATGAAAAGTGTTTTTAAGCTAATATTAGTCTAATGAAAAGCATAAAATAAGCTTGTTGAGAAATTTTCACAAGTCAAAAATGTCATCCTAACTCAAATTTAGACTTTGCAAAGTGAAAAAATTCTCATCTGGTGTTTTTGACCCCCCTCCCCTGCCTGCTCTCCGTCCCCTGAATATGACGTAGGCAGTGCAACGAGTCGTCCCTCATACAGTAATATTAGTGTGTGTATCTAGTTGTGGACAAAAAGGTTTCAGTGTGTAGCAATTATGGATGCAGCAAAAAAAATCTATTTTTTAAAGAATCAAGATTCTTAGTCCTGGCGATTCAGAATCTATTCTAAAAGCCCCAAAATCGATTTTAAAACTTTTTTTAAATTTTATATTGTATTTTTACCGCTCCTGTGCATTCGGCCGCTGTAGAATTTTGGCCGTGTAGGGCCACCGTAGTTAGTTAGCCAGGCAGCTCCCAATGGAGCCTGCTAGCAAGGAGGGAGACAGCATGTTTCAACTTGCTCCTTCATCTTTAAAAATCATTTTAGATCCTACTATGTTCTGGGGAAGACAGAGCTTAACAAGACATTGGTAACTGTTTCAGGACATTTTCAACACCCCCACTTCCACGTTAGCATACGGCGCTAGCATGCTAACGTTAGCATACGGCGCTAGCATGCTAACGTTAGCATGCGGCGGCTAACGCACGGCTATTCGTATTTCCAGGATAGAAATGCCCATTAATGCACTAAATCACCAAACTGTTTTTGACAAACTAAAGTGATATCCTTCAGATTCAAAAAAGTCTTCTGCTTCCATTTTAAATGACAGACAAGAGGACAGTAATGATGGGTTTATAGCTTCAGTGTTATTGTAAGATAGCAAAAAGGTCTTAATTGTGTCATAAAAGTGCGTCCAGAAAATTACTACAGAAATCACTGTACTTCGGCATGTAGCAGGAAAAATGTAAAAAACTATTTCTTTAAGCTACTGACTTGAAAAAAAGCATACCAAGTATGTTTGTGTGTGTTGTTTACTATATGAAATTCTTGTTATATCGATTTTTTTCAGATTTGATTACATTTCTCCTTTCAGCCTTTTCCACTTCCTTCTAGCAGTTTAAGCTTCTTTCTGCCATTTCAGGTACCGTAATTTTTGCTTATTTCAGCATTTTTTTTTGTTGCTAATTTCCTATATTTTGTGCCATCTTCTGCTCATTTAAATCTAATTCAGCAAAAATGTGTTCTTTCTGCTTTCTTCTGCTAATTAGGCCCGAAGCAGCGAAGCGCTGCAAAGGCCCTATTGTAATCGCTCGATTTCTTCATTATTATTATTATTTTTCCGTCACTTCGCGCGGCTGTTTGGGGCCTTTAACATATTCAAAAACTCACCAAACTTCACCCAAAATTGTCCCCCAACTAAAATTTTTGGATTCTGGTGTAATCGCAAGTGGGCGTGGCCAAACTGCTCTATAGCGCCCCCTAACGTGAGTTGGGGGAAACCGTAGGTCGTACAGATCTGAAACTCGGTACATAGGTAGATCTCCCCAATTCAAGAAAAAAAGTCTCTTGGAGGTACCCTCTAAAATGCACAGGTAGGTGGCCATTTTGGGTCAAAGGTCAAAATTTGGTCATTTTTCAGTTTTACTCATGTCGAACTTTGACAAACTCCTTCTCAGGCGTTCGACCTATCGGCTTCATTCTTGGTCAGAATGCAGTTAAGGCATGGGCCTTTAAAAGTTATCAATAAAATTGACTTTTCATATACATAGTTCCCATGTGACGTCACATCCGTCTTACTTCCGGGTGGACCCTCATTTTGAAAGTCAGAACAGGGGACAGCGCGGTTTAATGGATGTTCATTTTTCACGTTTTTTTTTGTGTTAATTTCTAATTAATTGCAATGGTTACTTCGTGTTGTGTCAGTGGGTGTTCCAGTCGGGTAGACGTTTGGGCAACGCGCAGGTTTCAGTTAATCAAAAAAAAAGTAACGTGAAGGATTTATCTCATCGGAGAAACTGGACAGCAGCCCCTCCTCGCTCTGAGTCTGGCTTGGATCTGCTCTGGAAGACGTCGTCCTTTTGGCCGGTAAACAAAATATTCTACATAAATCATTTTGTGAAACTATGTCAGAACAATGTTAGAGTACAACTGTCTGTGTGTTAGAGCTGTTTTTTTTTTTTTTTCATTATTTTAGTGACACCGTCTTGCATGCTGTGGCTAGCTTAGCATCTCGCTAACGCGGCCTCTTCACGGTCCACCGGGCCCGGCGGTGAGACCGTCCCAGTGGGAGAAGGAGGACGGGAGCCAAGTCGTGCGGGCGACGCGTCGGTCCCATGGGACGTGCCTCCGCGGCCGCGACGGATCCACGCCGTCCGATGAGCTCGACGGACCATCCGCTCCAGATGCTAACAACATGCTAACTTCCAACACGGTAACACTCAAAGTGCTGGTTCTGGTCTGTGTTCAGCCTGGACTGTTTGTGCTGGCTGTGTTATTTTAGTTAAACCTTTTTTTAGCTGGTTAGATCTGATTGAGACAGTTTACACATCTTTTTTGGATTTAAAGCTGTGAAGCTCTGTGCTGTAAAGCTCTGTGCTGTGAATCCGGTGTGCGCTCTTTGTAGTAATTAAATAATTAATGATATCGGAGTAACTACTTTGTGACAAGTTGTCTGATTCGTCTGCCATGATTTCTTTCTCAAACTCATTTAACTCGACCACTGCCATTTTGCTGTTGTTCCTTGGTGAAGCTGTGGTAGCTCGTGTTTTTGTCCGTATAATTTGCTCTGCTAGTTCGCCATTTTGCCTTTCTCTGCCTTCAGATGTGGTGCGGAAGCCGGTATGGGGGCGTGTCTGGGAACTATGTATATGTTCAGGGGGCGTGGTGGAGCGGTGAACTTGGCGTACTCGCCGAAACAAACAAAACGCTTTAACTTTGTCAGTTAAAGGTCAATTGACACCAAACTTGGCATGAGGGATCCTGGTTGGATGCTTGACGATCCTATGTTGTCATAGTCTGACCTCACCTAAGCTCCGCCCCCTCAGCACAGGAAGTGACTTTTTTTGCTTGGAAAGGTCCAACTCTGGCTCTCTTGACCTAATCCAGATGACCTTGTGTCACATGACTGATAACAAGTTGGTCTCACTTGTTTTAAAGCGCCAAGGGTTTTCAGCAGAGGGCGTGGCCGTGGTAGCGCGGCGAAGTCACAGGTCACGCCGTATTTTACATTTTGCTCTAGATTCCACAAGTTTGAGCCCAGCTGCACCAAACTCACTGACATCGATCCTTGTTCACCCCCCTGCAGGATTCCAGTGCAATACTTGGTGGGCGTGGCCTAATTCCTCAACAGCGCCCTCTAGAATATTTTAAAAAAAAACAGCCCCCAACCATGCTTTATCCCAGAATTATGAAACTTGGTACACATGTATATCTTGTCAGGATCTACAAAAAAGTCTCTTGGAGCAATGGTCCGAAGCCAAAAGGAAGTCGGCCATTTTAGGTCAAAGTCACAATTTTGTCTATTTCATTGACGTCATATCTGAGCGAACTCGTCCTAGAGCTTTCGAGATCCAGGCGTCAAACTCGGTCAGCACAATATTGAGGCATTGAAGGTCAAAAGTTGTTAAAAGAATTTTTCTATGTCAAAGCATGTGGGCGTGGCCAAGCCTCAAATCTGGCCATTCTCCATGAAACATCAAGATGGAATAACTTCCTAATATAAGCTCCCAACTGCACCAAACTCTCTAAGATCGATATTTGTCCATCCCTCGACAGGACTGCAGTCCAATATGTAGTGGGCGTGGCCTGATTCTTCCACAGCGCCCCCTAGAATTTATTTTAAAAATCAGCCCCCAGCCATGCTTTATCCCAGAATTATGAAACGTGGTATACATTTGTAAATTGTCAGGACCTACAAAAAAGTCTCTTGGAGCCCTGGTCCAACACCAACAGGAAGTCGGCCATTTTGGGTCAAAGGGTAGTTTTGGTCACAAATTTCACACCTTTCTGGTGGTTTAAAGCCACTCTATCTCTCACGTCCATGACCTAGTCAAGATGATCCTGTGCTAGAAGGCAGATAATACATTGATCTGATGTGTTTTAAAACACTAGAAGTTTTCATTGGAGGATGTGGGCGTGGTTGTGGCAGCGTGGCGAAGATAAGACTAGCAGGCAATGCTGGAGCTCTGGAGTTTGCATGTGATTTTGAATATTTGGCAAATGCGCACCACGATATCGACTAGGCGGACTAGCTAGAGTTCCCACGCTCGCCACAATAAGGCCGGAGCGGCGCTAAGCTGCGAGGGCCTCAACGCCGCTTGCGGCTTTAATTTAGGCTTGTTCTTCCATTTCCGCTACATTTCAGGATGTTTTTAGCTAATTTCAGCTGTTCTCAAGTTCTTCAGCAATAAGCTTTCACACTGCATTTTCGCAGGACACGCAGTTTCTCCAGTTATTTCTTACTGCTGCCTAACATTAATGACCTGCTGAGAGGAATTTAGAAATGAACCACCTGTCCATCCTGAGCTAGATGGTGATGCAGCAGTTGTGAGTGTGGTTGCTGGTGAGACAGGATATGGAGGAATGGGGCAGGTGCATAGCCTCCAGGAGCTGCTCCGGGGTTCAGAGGCCCTGGGCCCCCCAACGCTGACGGCAGGTTGAAGGGAGGGGGGGTCCCTGCATGGAAACCCTGCTTATCAAAAGACTGAAGACAGAGAAGAAAATATATGTTGGTATAAAGAGCTAAACAACAGATTTGTTGTAAAGTTCAGCTCAGGAGACTACCTGGGTCTTATTGTAAACACTTCCACTGATGTCTGGCACACCGGAGTTACTGGATGTCACTGAGACCACTGCAAATATAAAACACTAACTTTACATCTTAGAATCCCATAAAACCTCAGTAATAAATCCAGTTCAGTCCTACCTTTCCCAGGCCCAGCAGCAGACTTGGCTTGTGCCTGTGAAGAGGAGTTGTACCCTTTGCCGTACTCCACTCCAGCTGGCCCTGCCGTCAGCTCCTCGTAACCTAGAAATAGTCAAAAGACTGACCATGACACACAAATTCTGCAAAAAACATCTTGTTAACAAGTTTTAAACCGCAGATCGTTTTTATGCCAGCTAGTGGTTGCATTTCAGATTGTATACCTGAGCTGAAGGCGTGCTGGCCGTAGCCGCTGGGCTGCTGCTGTGCCTGCTGCTGAAAGGGGCTGGCTGAGGGGTTCCCCAGGCCCAGGCTCATACTGTGCTGCTTAGCTGAAGCTGGTCCCGGGCCTCCAGGAGGAACGAACATGGTGGGGCCGTACTGGAAGGCGGCAGCGCTGGGCATGGCGCCCGGCACTCCGGGGTAGTACGGCAGCCCCGTGTAGCTGTAGCCTGGCGGCAGAAAGGCCTGCTGGCTGCTGTGATGCTGCGGCTGGCCCTGAGGTTGGGGCTGGGCCTGAGGAGGCTGAGGCTGAGTCTGGGCATGTCCTTGGCTTTGGGCCTGGGGAGGCTGTGGGGCAGCCAGGCTGGTGGGGGGCGCTGGAGAGGTGGAGTCGTTCCTACCAAACTTTGCGACTTCACCTGAATAGGAGTTGTTGGCGAGGCTCCCATCTCTGCCAGACAGAGCTGCCGCAGGGCCAGGGAATGTGATTCCATAGTAATCCTGCAAAGAAGGCTGGAGAAACAAGAGGATCGTAAAAACCAAGAGCAGCATCTAGTTCCGAGCTTCCACAGGAAAAAAAAAAATTCAAACTGAGCTCATCTCGTCTACTGAAGTTAAAAAATAACTTCTTACAGGCATGTTAAAACATTTTGTTCATTATTAAACAAACGATGCTGAAAACATCATTGTGTGGCTCACAATTGGCAGTCTGGACTGTAGCATATGGAGGTCTTCATAGCCATAGATCTGCTGTAGGACACAAAAAGTAAAAATACTCCATGACATATTTAATTACATACACAAAAGTATGTACAATCTCTTAATAACTAAAAATACTGTTACAAATACTAAGTATTCATCAGCATTCTGTAGGTTTAAACAAAACAAAAGCTGTAGAGATCATAGATATTTTCAAAACTTTTCAATGGTTTAATATCCCCATTCAGATGGTTTACGTTTATATTTGTAGTGTTCAACCCTTTTATTTTGCTCTAACTAGCAGACACTCATAGTCTACCATCATCACATTATTTTCAGTAAAACTGCTGGTAAAATAAGTGAAGCTGAAAGGCACCTGAAGGCAGCACTCAGCGTGTGAGAGACACTTCATTATCATTACATTGAGCAGCTCGTTCAGATTTTAAAAAGCCTTTTTTATTACCGTATTTTCCAGCCTATAAGTCACAGCATTTTTAAACTAATTTTCATGTCCTGCGACTTATGGGGCGAAGCGACATATTTATGGATTTTTCCCCCATATTTTTAGACCAATTTTTGGCTGAGATATGACCGTTTCCATTCATTCTGACGAAAAAAAAATGGAGCAGTACCACTTTCGGCCGCTAGGGTCCACCGACCGTTCCCAGCTCATGTGTCCGAAAAAAGCCTTCTCTGGTCGGACTCACTCTGTCGCAGCACGGCCTCCTGAACTCTGGAGGTCTGAACTACTGTTACCTTGTTAGCAAAATAGGTCAAGAACCACAGGACAGATTTTGATGAAACTTACAGAAAGTAATCACTGGATGGACATTCACAACGTATTAGCTTTAGGAGATGTTTGAGCGAAAATTCGATTTATTTATAATTTATTTTCGCAGCGCGCGCGCGACCGTTTGGAAGAAGTCAAAGTGAAACAATTTAAATCCAGCAATTTGACCATTACATGAATTTATTAAGGAACGGTTAAGCTCAGAAACACTTTTACTATAATGTCAGCCAACAATTTTTTTTTTAGTTGTTTATATTGTTAAATTTTAAAGAAATGAAGCGTATCCGCTTGCTGTGCGTGCACGTAGCGAAACTACTTTTTAAATCCAGCTGATTTGACAATTACGTGCATTTATTAAGGACAGGTTAAGCTAAGACACATCTTTGCTATAATTTTCAGCAAACAAATAATTGTTTTTACCGTGTTAATCTTGTTAAAGTCCTTCCGTGCACGCTCCTGTGGCCGCCATATGCAGGTGACGCGTAACATACGCGGCGTGTCAGCGGTGACGCATAATAGATGCGACTTATGGGGCGGAGCGACTTAAAGGGCGGAAAATACGGGTAAGTGCCAAAACAATCAGGTTGTACTGGAAATATGCTGCACTCTATGAATAACAATTATGGTGGTAAACCAAAAGGTACGTAAGTGTTTCAACAGATGTGTTAGCATCAAGAAGCCCAAGGATGTTAACAGCTTTCTGTATGGGCTTGTACAGAGAATAATGAAAAAGATTTTCTCTTTGTCTCTCCCATTCCCTAAAGTTTTGATAATACCCTGAAAAAACAGTTGGTTATGTAATCACAGCATTTCACTCAGTTTCTGGTGTTGGGGTGGGTGGGGTATTCAACAAGACAAATAATTAAAGTTTATGTTTTGCTTTTAATACCAGCAAAAAGAGATACTTAAATAGCATGCTTGGATGACTGATTCACAAAGTGTGCAGCTTTTTTCATTGCAGTGTTATTCTCAGAGAACATTTCCAGAGTCTCTTGGTACGAAAAGATGATTTTTTTCCTAACATTTTGAAATGACTGTAATTTAATAAATGATCAAATATAAAGAATTATGGTTTTTGCATTGCTTCTGTTTATTAGCCTGTATTATTACTAACCATGCAGTTTTTAATGTTCCAAGTTATTTTGGTGACAAGAAAGTGCCTAAATTGAAACTCAAACATAAGAGCACAGATAATATAAATATTCAAGGATTTTCAAGGTTCTTTGTTTGTGACCAGTTCAATGTCATCAGTTAAGTTTTTATCAAATTAACCGGTAGGTTGATTTTATCTTAGTTCAAATCTACTTTAGTTAAGAAGGTTTGGAACAAGAGAAACCATAACTAGATTAATAAACTCAGAAAACACTGTACATACAGAAATTTAAGCTGTGACATTCACTAATTAAAATAAGCATTTGTGTACCTGTTGATGGTCTACTTACTGGATAAGCTGGCAGCAGCCCCCCAGGGCCCATGATATACTGGTTTGGTAATAGAGGAGGCACTCCCTGGGACAGGTTAGGAGGAGCTTTACCTGTCAACACAACGGTTTTAATATAATTTGTCTCCACATAAAACAGCTTCAATATGACGCTGCTGTCTCAGGTACGTGTGTACCAGTGGAGGAGAGCACGGCTGTGGTCCTTGGTGCAGAGAGGTTGGACGTGGCAGTAGCTCCATTGGGGCAGAGTCCCAGCGCTGTGCTGGCAGCCATGGTGGCAGCCAAGTGGAGTCCACTTGTGCCAGTGATGCCTCCCACCGTGCTGCTGATACTGCTGCCCAGGCTGGGCATGATAGCCAGGTGGCTGATGCTGCTACTGTTGCTGCTGCTGTTGTGCACCGAGTGGAGCGATACGTTTGTGGGCTGCGATGACGTGTAGGAGCTTGACGGAGGTGCCAGAGAGCTCACGTTGCTGCTGTCAACACTAGTGTACTGCAAAATAAAAAACAATAATAAAATTAAAAATTGTCAGCCCAGGCTTTCTTCTTCAAGCTCTGTCCACTGCATTCACAAAAAAACATACCGGTAATGGCTGAAATCTTTTTTTTTCTTCTTCTTCTTTTTTTTTTTTCTCTTTACCCACTGAATCACTCTCAGATTCATTTTAACAAAGTTTATTTTTCTCCTCTTTGGCTTGAATTTTAGTTGTGCAAGTGTGCTGCTTGTTAGAATGATTAGTGCTGATGGTAGATTTGCCTCTTTTGAACAACTGGTACAGAAGTTTAGTAATTCACAAGTCACATTTTTTAGATATCTGCAGCTGAGACATTTTGTGAGATCTAACTCTGATTGTTTTCCTTTGTACCCATCTACCGTATTTTCCGGATTATAGGTCGCAGCTTTTTATGGTTTTTTCAGGGCCTGCGACCTATATACCAGTGCGACCTATTTGTGGATTTTTTTCCACCAGGGGGCAGTACAGGCTGCAGTACCACTTTTGGCCGCTAGGGGGCAGTACAGGCTGCAGTACCACTTTCGGCCGCTAGGGGGCAGTACAGGCTGCAGTACCACTTTCGGCCGCTAGGGGCAGTACAGGCTGCAGTACCACTTTCGGCCGCTAGGGGGCAGTACAGTTTGCAGTACCAGTTTCGGCCGCTATGGGCGCTAAAGAGACCTGTAGTCTGTTTACCGGTACTGTACCTGCAGACGTGCCGGGGGGCGTTATCTGTATGTGTATTGAGAATAAAAGCCCATCACCCCGGCGCCATCTCTGTGGGGAGTAGGACAGATGCAGCAACAGCGAACAACACGAGAACAACGAGACAACAGCAGCCATGCCTCCAAAAAGAAAGTCATACACGGCCGATTTTAAATTGGACGTGGTGAAATTCGCCGTGGTTCACGGGAACCGAGCCGCTGACCGCCAGTACGGGGTCAGTGAGAAGGTGATCCGGGGCTGGAGGAAGTCCGAGGCGGTGATCCAGGCCATGAAGAGGACCAAGCGGGCGAACAGGGGCAGGCGAGCCAGGTGGCCACAACTTGAGGACCGAGTGAGGGCTTGGGTTCTCTCGGAGCGCGCGTGTGGGAGAGGGGTCTCCACCGTCCAGCTGCGCCTCCATGCCATCTCTGTCTCCAAGGACCTGGGCATCGCGGAGTTCCAAGGTGGTCCGAGCTGGTGCTTCAGGTTCATGAAGCGCAACGACCTCTCCATCAGGGCCCGAACTACCATGTCACAGAAGCTGCCAGCTGACTACCAGGACAAGCTGGACACCTTCCGTGCCTTCGTGAGCCGACAGGTAAGCTAACATGTTTTGTGTGTTACACGTACCTGTATCTTGCTAAATTTTAATAGATTAATTTGATAAAAAATCGCGCGATCACAGCGAGTTTATTGTCAGTGCGCGCGTTTCTTTGTTTAATGTACGAAGATGTCTCCTTCGTGTGTCGCATGGTACCTGTACCGCTAGCTAAGCTAAGCTAACATGTTTTTTTTTTGTGTGTGTTAAATGTACGGTACCTGTATCTTGCTAAATTTTAATAGATTAATTTAATATAAAATCGCGCGATCACAGCGAGTTTGTTGTCAGTGCGCGCGCGTTACTTTGTTTAGTAATGTACCGTACGAAGATGGCTGCCTTCGTGTGTCGCATGGTACCGCTAGCTAAACTACCAGTAACATGCTTCTTGCTAAATTTTAATATATTAATTTAATATAAAATCACGCGCTCATAGCGAGTTTGTGTTGAGTGGGTGCGTGCTTAATTCTTTGTTTACTTTTTTGTGTGTGTTTAAAGATGCAGTATGTAACATTTATTATAAACATATTCCTTCACTCTGTCACCATCTCCTGACAGACTGATGCTTTGCCTGTTGAAATTTTTTCTAAGCAGACTGAACCTTTAACGCACTTCTTGCTAAATTTTAATATATTAATTTAATAATACCGGTAATAGGTAATAATAATGAATTTTTTTTTTATAACGCACGTTTTATTAACAAAAATCTCAAAGTGCTACAAAGTGCAGCTAAAATTACCGGTAAAGGTCAAAAACAAGTGATAAAATCAAGTACCGGTAAGATCAGTGATAAAACAACCAAAAACCATAATAAAATCAATAAAAACAATGATAACATCAACTAAGATCTGAGTTAAAATCATGTGTATCGGTAGGCAGAGTATGGTACGCTCGCTTAAAAATAAAGGTCTTTAAGCCTTGTTTAAAGTCAACCAGTGACTGTGGAGCACTGGTTTAATAAAAATGTGGACATGTGATGTGGACATGTGATGTGGACATGTGATGTGATGTTGACAAACAAAGAAACATTTTATGTTGCAGGTCACTTGGTGCGCTCACAGCAGGTCTGTGAGTGCATGTTCGATTCTTTTAGCCCAACACTAATATCTGCCTTTTGTCTTTCTCACGCCAGGTCCAGACTCATCAGATCACTGGCGGCCATATTGTTAATATGGACGAAGTACCGCTTACGTTTGACATTCCGCTTGGACGCAGTGTCTCCCAGAAAGGGGAGAAAAGCATCACATCCT
>JBBPBX010086587.1:0-14867 GCA_038048925.1 Garcialebias charrua
TTCTTTAAACTAGCATTTCTAAAGAAGTAATCGTAACAGACACAGGCAATTACATTATCCCCCAATTTGTAGGGTGGCAGTGCATTATTAGCTCAATGAAGAATAATTACTTTATAACATGAAGACATTAAAGGGGACCAAAGATGCAAAATTCACTTTTTAATGTTTTTTTTACTCAACTTTGGTTATGTACTTCTTTAAAAAACAGTCCTAGGACCAAAAAAATGCACCCAGTGGTATATTTACTCTAAGTATATTTATTTTTCAGTGATATAAATGTCTCATTTTCAAATCCAATGGCTTGCGATGTCACAAGCCGTAGGACAACCCACCCCAACCTGAGTCCAGCCCCTCACCTAGCAACCCCTGGTGATGCTCCACCCACTTCAGTATAAAAGACGTCACGGTTGTTTTTCCTGAGTTCATCTCAGAGTTCGATGTTTCGTTGTTGTTAAAATGCAGTACCGCTAATAACTAATTATCTATCAGTAAAAACGAAAAAACGTATTTACGGGCTCTTAAATCAACCGGACGACTGCTCACGGACCATATCCGGTCCGCGCCGGATGTGGTCCGTCAAAAAAAAGCGGTGCTCGCACTAAGCAGTTAGCAGCCAGTGTGTTACTCTGCAGCCTTATTGCTTGTTTTCAAAGAGTCAGACGAAGAGTTTTTAACATGGAGGGTGAACTTATGGATGTTTCTCAGCGGCCTACGCGACGCGTCAGCGCCTCATTTGCCCTGCCCAAAATGGCGTCTGCCTCTGGGTCTGACTCAGGGTCCCCTTTGGAGGGCGGAGTTAATGTAAACAGATTTTTGAAGGGCGTGGCCTTATCATAAACAGCTCGTTCAGAACGGAAGTCAGAAAAGGCACAACTAGAAAGGGGATATTTTATTATCTAAGAATTATTTTGTGCATTAAATTGAATGAACATGGTCTGGATAGCCCACAGACATACCATAAAAATTTATAGGACCAATATTTGGTCCCCTTTAAAAGTTAAGTAAAAGTGACTCGAGTATGGGGCTTTGAGGAACCCCATATGTAATGATATTTACCTTCTTCAGGTTTTGCAAAACTTTATTCTTTTAGTGCAGCATTATATTTTAAAGGTTTGCTGTAATATTTGTATCCTTTAAATTGTGCTCCAGTTTATTTTTCCTCCCTTGTTCATGACCACTGCAACCCATCGCCACAGCTTCTTCCTTCTTTTCCTCTGTTTCCTTTGAGTTGCTATTTTTCACCTCCCTTCTGTCCTCTCTTCTTGTTTCTCTTGTTAACTTTTCCTTCATGTTTCTTCTGCTACCTGCCTGGCTCTTTGTGTTGGTCCGTGGTGGTGTGCATGTCCCGACTCTGGCTTCTGTGGATATTAAGCTGTAACAGGCAGAGTGCTGTGCTGGTCTCCAATGTGTGTGTGACCTGCTTTCTGCCAGAACCAATCTCCAGCAGCACTGTCTGCTTTTTCTGGGTTAGTCCCCACCAAGAGCAACAGAGTAGTCTTCGCCAGCTTCACAGTGTGTGTGTGTGGCGGAGACAACCCTGAACTGAGCGTGTTGCACCAACATCGCTTTTTTCTAAGCGCTTGAACAGACGGTTGTAAAAAGCAAGGACAAACACGTCATAAAACTGTAAGTAATTACCTTGCTGTGTAACTGTACAGTCGAGTGTGTGATTTGTCGATGGGGTTGTCCAAAGTACACAAAAGTATTTTTCTCTAAAATACTGGCGCTTGAGTTTCTTATTGATCTTTTTTTTTTCTCTAACCGATTCTTGCCTCTTTTTATGATTACCGGTATATTTGTTTGTTAGATTGCCAAAGTCTGTGTATTTATTGGTGTTTGTCATCTAAAACCATTAGAATGACTGTGATCAATCTTAAAAGGTAATCATTGGATGCTCATCTACAACTGACTACCTTTTATTCAGGATGGCCGCATGTGCTATAACTGTATCAAGCACAAACATAAATGTAACTCCATCAATGTTGCAGACACTGAAATTTGATTTTGTGTGGTAGTAGCTGAGAGTCATCCTCAACTCATACTCATTGTTGTAAATGGTTGTCCTTGATCGTTGTTTAAATTTTTTCTATTTGCTAGTGGAGTCTACTCTGCTTGTATGTTAGCGAAATATCTTGTGAAACACTAGATGGATTGTAGTGAAATTCTCGTTGGTTATACGTCTAGAATTGACAGATTTTTGGTGTCAACCTGCTGATTTAAGGTGGCCACCAAAAAGAATTGAGCTTAGCAAATACATTTTTTTAATAACTCAATCAATTTTACTGGTGCTGAGGTAAGATTAGGTGAGGTAGGTGCTGATAATTCCACGAACCAAGTTAAGGACCATGGGAGACTGGGCATTCTGTGTGGCTGCCCCCCGCCTATGGAACTCCCTCCCTGACTACCTGAGAGCTCCACAGTCACTGGTTGACTTCAAAAACGGCTTGAAGACTTTTCTTTTTAAGCAAGCCTATTCTGCCTCCACATGATTTTATCTTTGATCTTGGTTGATATTATTATTGATTTTACTTGATTTTATCACTTGTTTTTTTTTTTTAAGCAGGCCTATTCTGCCTCCACATGATTCTGTCTTTAATCTTAGTTGATTTTATTATTGATTTTACTTGATTTTATCACTTGTTTTATTTGATTTTTGCTTTGTTGCACTTTGAGATTTTTATTAATGAAAAGTGCGGTATAAATTGAATTCATTATTATTATTATTATTATTATTATTATTATTATTATTATTATTATTATTATTATTACAGTATTGTCCTCAACACATACACTAAGTGGTTCACTAACAGATCTTTGTTTAAAACAAGGTGGGTGTAAGAATTAATGAGGAGGTCAATATTAATACTGACCTCTTTATCCTTAATTAATCTACTTATTCAGATTGAATAGTAAATGTTCACGGATTCTGTTCTTTTTCAGTTTACCCAATATTTCTGTGATCTTTATGATGGATAAATACACAAAGCCATTAAGTGACAAAGACGTTAACTTAGTTTGATATGTCAAAGAGACACTATCATTTATTTAAAATAAAATCAACTAAATTAACACCATTACACTTGATTGACATGATTTCACTTTCTTTCAATTCAAATACGTCAGCACACTTAAATTTAACACAACAGACATAAATATTAGATGTTAAGCATATTTAGTCTGTGGGCTCTTTAACTTAAAAAATATAGTTTCCAGCTTAGGTTGAGAGGGAAAAGAAATAGGAAAGATTTATGGAGGAAGAAAAGTTAAGAGTTTTAGGGAGTTATCTTGATGTGTTTAACCAGAAACATGGCAGTTCTCCGGCCGATTAAAGCTACACGTTGGTACCCTTGGCAAAGCATTTGACGACTTGTTACCTCGTGAAGATGGTCAGTCTCCCTCGGTCCAGTTTGGTCAGTTCGTTTACCATTCTCAGCGTCTCCAGACGTGCGCCTTGACTCGAACCGAAGTAACGGCAGCTCCTGGTGCTGTTGTTCAAGATAAGACGTTCCTTAAAGGAATGTCAATAAAAGAGAGCTTTTCAGCTGTTGAAGATGGCTTATAACTTGGCATGTTATAAGTCTTTAACTGAATGACGTGTCCTTAGCGTGTGACTAGACGATCATCAGTTCTTTGGAGAAGACCATGGTTTGAGGCTTACTCCAGCAGACTTCTTTGAGAAAGTAAAATGTGAAGGTTTTAACTGAGACGTGACCCAGAAAATGTGTTCTTTCTGATTGGCCGAATGGCATCATAAGTTGATGTGAGGATGACATCAACATGTTGAAAGGGGGTCAAAAGATTAGTTTGTCAGAAAGATAAAGTGTTAGTTTCAGATGTCAGCATTTTATCATAAAACTGATTCCTTTGCTTTAACACTTTAACAAAATACTGTTGGTTTGATTAAAACAACGTCATTAAGCATCACATATGGGACCTATTAATGATAATAGCTTGATTATTAAATAGGACAAAAACAAAAGTCTCTGGATGTCTAGATTGTCCTGAGCTCAAGCTAAAATGAATGAGATAAAGTGTTCCTTTTATCTTCACATGCAAGTTCGAGAGGAGAGGAGAAATCCTCCATGTACAACATTTTGAATTAAGCAGAGTATTTGATTTATCTGACATTAAAATGTACTGATGCTCTTACAAATAAAATTATTCATTTGATCACATCAGCCTAAAATCAAAGATAGAAATAGTCTCTTTTGGTGACTATATTATCAGATTATAGCTAAATGAATAATTTTGTAGTAAATGTCTTGCTTTACTGAGAGGTCAGTAAAGGTCATCACTGGACAGTTCAAAAACCTTAATTTGACCCTGGGTAGGTCCACTACATCTCCCCCCTTTTGGAAGCCATCGCCAGTCCTTGGGGATGGGGTCCAACACGAAAGGAAACCTTGAACTGTCTTTGATCTTGAAGTAATCCAGCAAGTGGAAAAAAAAATCAAAAATTATAATCCCATAAAGTTTTTGGAAATTCCATACTGTTCGTAGGTAATCCCATTGCGAAAAGCTTTTAATCCCTCGGAAAACTGAGTCTGTTAACTCTTGGAAAACAAAGTCTGTGATCCTTTGGAAAACAAAGTCTTATAATCCACAGCGGTAATTCCACAGCAGTAAATCCCCAACGATTAGTTTTGTTGAATGATCAGCAACAATTGTTTTCATAATCAGCATGTAGAGGGGATCCCTCGATTGACGCAGAGGAGGCGGCCCTTGGATGAAGGTTGAAGACCAAGCGTTGGAGCTGCAGGTCCCCACATCGAAGGTTGTTGGCTGGTTGGTTTCCAGTCAGTGCCACTCTGGTTCTATGTGTCATGCAATTATGTGGTTTTTAAGGTGGGCTTATGATTGGGATTTTACATTAAGCCTTACCTATATGCACCTGGTATGTAAGCTATCATGGTTTAGATCAGCTACAATTACCAATTAAGGGGTGGATCAAATCTATAAATTAGGTATAGGGATCTGTACCTATAGAATTTTGGAGGGCTTCTGTAACGAAGGCCTCTAATTCCAAACTATTCCTCCATTCATTACTTAGTTTAGGTTAAACTAAAATAAAAATGAAATATAGTTTGATCTAAATGTCTGTTGTCTTTTAGACGAACGACGTAGGATTTGGTATTCCTAATAAATTTTGAAGTCTATGGCGAGACTCATCAAAATGAATAGACAATCTAGAATAGAAACGATCGAATCGGTTCAATTTAGAAATTGTGAGGTCAATGTAGTTTATGGTACCTTGAGTAGCTTTAAACTACATTGACTCTTCGACGATTGAGATTTAACAAAACGAACTGCATGTTGGCATAGTTAAATCCATATCATTCATTAACCAATGTTAATACAAAACCTTTTTGGCTGGGAGTGTTCAGAACCAAACAATATCTCAACTAATGACAACAGTAATGACTAAACAACAAGGAAACAACGTTTCACTGCTTCGACACACTCTTGTCGTCAGATTCCAAAGTGCAACACACAAGAAAAACAGGTCTCAACTTCGTGACCGAGGTCAAATTAAATCTCGTGGATTTAAACGGTTGTTAAGATTAGTTATGTTGTGAGTGTTAGGCTTAGCGTTTCTAAGTTCAAATTGGACAATGCGACTTATAGGGTGGGAAAGTACGGTAGTTCAAACCTGATTAGTTTATTTACTAACTTGTGTTTGGACGACCTTATTATCCCATGAAGTCGGTGTGTTTGTGAGATCTTTGTCTTTTGTGGAGTCATTGAACGCCTTGTAAGGTTTGATCTGATTTCGATGTACCCATTTAGCAATTGGCTCTTTGCGGCCTTTGCTGATTTTGATTTCGTAGACGACTGAGGACACTTTGTCTGTTATCAGATGAGGTCCAGTCCACCTGGGCATTAGTTTGCGGGCGAGAGTTCCGGTCTCGGACCCTCCTTTCCCGGTTGCTGGGGCGAACGTATAGTACCAGACTCTGTCTCCCACTTGGAGTTCATTGTGAGAGGCCTTCTGGTCGTAGTACGCCTTACGTCCTTCAGCGGATTTTTCCAGGTTTTTCTGGGCGAAAGCAAAAGTGTTTCTGAGGTGTACATTCAAATCTTTCATGTATTGTTGTGTGGTGTAGGCTGTCGCCATGGCGGCGTCGCCTGGTTGGTACAACAGGTGTAGAGGGAGAGTCATTTGTCGACCGGTCATCATCTCGAAGGGAGAGATGCCAGTTGATGTGTGTGGAGTGGCTCTTATGGCCATGAGGACCAGAGGGAGTTTCACGTCCCAGTCCTTGTGGTTTGCAGCCACGTATTTCTTCAAAATACTCACCACAGTTCTGTTTGCTCTCTCTACTTGGCCTGAAGCCTGTGGGTGGTAGCCGACATGAAAGTTGGCCTTGACGCCTAGCGTCTTCCACAGTTCTTTCATCACTTCACCTGTGAAGTGTGTACCTTGGTCTGAGTTCACCCGAAGGGGAAGTCCAAACCTTGAGAATATATGATTCATTAACAACATAGCAGTGGTTTGTGCTGTGTCGTTAGGAGCTGGTAGGCATTCTACCCATTTGGTGAATGCACAGGTTACCGTGAGAAAATATTTATTTCCTCTAGAGCTCTTAGTGAGTGGTCCAACCCAGTCGATCTGGAGGTCAGACCATGGGAATGCAATGCCTCTGCTTTGCAGTGGTGCTCTGTGAAGTGGTCTGGTTGGCTGAAACTGGCCACAGACCACGCACCCTTCAATGTAGTCCTTGACATCCTTCTTCATTCCAGGCCAATAGGCAATTTGTTTTAATGCCGTCAGCGTGGCTTTATCTCCTTTGTGTCCTGCGGACGGGAGATCATGGGCATGAACTAACATCACCCCCCTTTGGTCATGGGGAACCACGAACACAGGTGAGGACGTTGGTCCATGAGCGAAAGTTAAGATGCCCTTGATTAGTTTTAGCTGTTTGCGCAGCTGATAGAGGACCTTAAGGTCTGGATCGGAATCCAGGTCGTCTTTAGACGGACTATTTTTGTTCGGATCAGTCAGGTACAGTATCATGGAGTTGATAGCAGGATCCGACTTTTGTAGTTGGATGATGTCTGGGTCAGTCAGTGCGGGTCGTACAGAGACTGCGTTGTCAGCAGGTCTGGCTGCGGCCTGGGCACGTGTGACTGCCATAACCCTGACCGAAGGTTGTATTGGCAGAGTCTCGATTAACCAGGAGGGGTCGAAGGACCATAGAGGACCTTCGTCGGCTCCTTTCTTGGCTAAGGAATCTGCAATGTCATTGTAGTACTTGTCATCGCCTGGGACTCTAGAATGCCCTGGAACTTTCTTCCAGTAGATCTGTAATCCGTGTGACGTCACCAAGTGATCACACGCTATGAAAAGCTCTTTGTGTTTGACCACTTTTCTGTCGCTTGTTAGGAAACCGTTCAGTTTCCACACAGCGAGGTGACAAGCGAAACTCAAACGAGCATAGTTAGAGTCAGTGCAGATAACTAGCGTCTTGATGGAGCGTTCTACTACCATCTGGAGAGCTATTAGGATTCCTGCAATCTCAGCATACTGAGAAGTCTGAGAGCCTAATTTGTAGCTGAAAGTTATCTGCTCTTGGTCTTGGAGGAGGACCCCTCCAACACCTGCTCTGCAGATCTTGTCGCGGAGGAATGAAGATCCATCCACGTACAACGTTGTCATATCTTTGCAGATATTGTCATCAAAGAAGTGGTGATTCGGGTCTTCAGTTACTGGGGGTTTTACCTCAACCGGCGGCTGGGTGGCTGGTACATCTTGTGTACACTTCTGGCAGATTGCCAAGTCCGTCCCCAGATGTGACTTCTTGTTTTGACCATAACGTATGTCTAGGTTAAAACTTTGAAGCGCCATGAGCCACGTTGCAACACGTGAGTTTGTCACCACACCATCTCTGATGCGTTCACTGTTAAGAAAGGTCACTGGCTGGTGTTGTGTTTCCACAATGATTTTCTGTCCACCAATGTAGCTGGAGAAATGTTTAACTGCCCACACTGTGGTCAGTAAAGCTTTCTCACAGTCTGAGAATCTCAACTCGGGGCCTGCCATCGTTTTGCTGGCATAGGCTACTACACGTTTGTCTCTGTCGTGTATCTGGTACAGACCTGCACTTATGCAATGAGCTGAGAAGCCCACTTCCAAGTAAAACTCTTTGTTGTAGTCTGGGTAGACTAAACAAGGGGCTGACTTGATCCTGTTTATAAGAGCGTCCATTGCCTGTTGCTGTTTGTCAGTCCAAACAAATGGTACGTCTTTTTTAAGGAGTTCAGTCAGTGGTTTCGCAAGGTCCGCATAGTTCTCGATGAATTGGTTCGAGTAGTTACACACGCCCAGAAAACTTTGTAGTTCTTTGAGATTGGTGGGGACTTTGAGATTGTCGAGGCCTTGGGTGCGAGTCAGCTGTGGTTGTACTCCGTCAGGACCTACAAGTAGGCCAACGTAGTCCACTTTGGTTCTGCACCATTGGCATTTTGACAGTGATATCTTAGCACCAGCAGTTGTCAGCTGATTCAGAACGTGGTCGATCTCAGCCAAATGTGAGTCCAGTGTTGGCTGCCTCAAAAGGACATCGTCCACGTAGATCAGTGTTCCACGCTCGTGGGCGTCTGGACATGCTTTGTTCAAGAAGATGTTGAACTCTGCAGGTGAGTTAGCGTAGCCAAAGGGACACCTGTTAAAGGTGTACTGACGGCCACCAAAAGTGAAAGCTAGTTTGTACTGGTCCTCGGCGCGCACAGGGATGGTCCAAAAACCAGAGGCGACGTCGAGAGTCGAGAAGTACTTACCATTGGTGACCTTGGGCAGTTCCTGTTGGAGTTGCGTCATAGGCCATCTGGATAAGGGAACTTGTTTGTTTAGCTTTCTGTAGTCTATAGTGAGTCTCCACTTACCATTAGGTTTTAACACCGGCCATAAAGGCGCAGAGTAAGTGCTGTTACAGTATCGGATGATACCTTTTTCTAACAGGTCATTAATGATTTCTCTGACAGGTTGATGTGCTGCCAGAGGAATCTTGTACTGTCTGACAAATGCAGGGGGAGCATTAGGCGGGGTTGGGATGCTCACTGTGTGGAGCGTGGTCAACCCACAATCCATCGAGTCAGTTGAGAATGATTTCTCATATTTTAGAAGAACTTTGCGAAGTTTGTCCCTTTCTTCATCAGTTTTCAGGGCGTCGGCTTGGGTGACCACCTGGTCAATCTGTGAAGCAACTGAGAGGGATTCTTGTTCTTTGGGGAGCTCCAGTGAGTCCCCTTCAGTGTCGTAAAACCTGTCAACAGGTAGTGCACTGTAAGTTTGAGGACCTAGACTGTCTCCTCGGTTGAAACCGAACCGGTTGACCGTGTCATGGTCGGAATCATTGGGGGAGAAGAGAGCTATGGCCTGTGTTGGTTTCGTTAACAAGACTTGCCCCGTGTGTTGATTTGGGATCAAGATTTCTGGGAGTCCTCCCAGAAATGGAATGCTTAGCTCAAAATCATGAAAATCAGTAGAGATCAACCATCCTAGCTGTGTGTTTTTTGGGATCAGTACCTCTTCTGTGCTTGTGTTGCACACAGCAACAGTCGTGGTTCTGCAGTCGAGGGTCACTTGGCATGTGGCCTCCATGGACAGTCCTAAGTTGAAAAACATAGGAGATGGTTGAAAGTATGCCTGTTTTGTGCTAATAGCTTGTCCTTTCATGATGTGACACATCACCGGCTTGTTCATAACCTGAGGTGGTACCGCAGTGTTATGGCTGTTAGCAATCTGACAGACCTCTGGAATGGTCTGTCCAGCCTTAAGGTTCTCTGATGTTAGCACAGGAGAGTCCTTTGTGGCTGTGTCTAGTGACCACAGTACATTGTTGTTGATGTCCACTCGGACACCTAACCTTACCAAAATGTCGGAGCCTATGTAGGTTGCATGTGGTAAGTTCGGGACCACGAGGAACGGGTGATCCAGTACTCGTTGGTTCCAGATCAGTTTCAGGTCAATGATCCCTTTTGCGGTCATTACCTGTTTATCGTTGGGGTCCAACGAAAAGCGGAAAGCCTTTCTGTTCATTTCTAGACCCAACTGTTTTTTAACCAAGGTTCCATAGAAAGCTTGGCTGATCGCTGATTTCTCCGTCCAAGGAGACAAAACAGCATCATCGGTGTGGGATCCTTGGATCTCAACACCTTTGACTACCTGCGGTAGGTAGTGTTCAGTGAGTGCTGACTGTTTCAGCTCGCAGAGGAGGCTCTCTTGTTGGGCCTTTTCTGCCTCACCTGTTGCTGAAGGTTCACTTACCGGGATTGTGCTCTCGTTGGAGGAACCCGTTGTGCCTTCCGCGGTACCTGCTGTTAGACAGTCAGTGTCACCTTGTGTAGGCATATCGATTGGCAGTGGTTGGCTCACTCTGGTCCACATTGTTTGATCACCATAATCTATAATCGCGTCGAAGCGGTTTATAAAGTCTTGGCCAACCAAAAATGGGAATGAGTCAATGGTGGACACGTGTACCGGGTGGTATAGCGTCATTTCACCAATCTGCATATGAACCATGGCTATAGCTGTAAGGGTTGTACTCGTCTCTGAGAGTCCCTGTAGTACTACAGCACATTCTTTGAGGGGTATTTCCCTGTCAACCCCGCTAGCGGCTATCCTTAGCTCCTTCAACAGTGTGGGAGACATAATGGTTATGTCAGCCCCACCATCCAGGAGGGCCTCTTCTGTGAGGACCCCTTCTAAAGTGATTGACAGGTAAGCCTTCTTAGCGGGCCCCTTCCTGATAATGTTACACAGGAACCTACCAGGTTTTTTCCGACGTGTGTTACGTCTACCATTGTCTGTGTGAATTTCATTCACCTGTACTGGTAGTGCAGTCACACATGGGTCTGAGTGATCGGTCTGCGACGAGTCATTGTCTTTGGTGAGTGCGCTTTCCCCCCCTTTTTCTGATGAGGGGCTCTCGGACTCTGTAACAATGATGTCATGGTTACAGTCAACATCTTGTTGACCGTCTATACCCTGATTGTCAGCATCCTGACCATCAGTATCTTGGTGACTGTCAGCAATCGTGGCATTGCTGTTATTAGTGTGTTCTGAGTCACTATCAATGATAGTGCTACACATCACACCAGGTTTGTTTTCCTTGTTTGTTTTTTTCAAACTTTCTAACAACCGACGTATGTTCTCCATCTCTTCTGAAGACAGAGGTTTAGGGCCTTTTTTCTGGAACTTCTGTGGGTTTTTCCTCGCCCCAGACTGTTCAGTTTGAGGTGCAGGATCTGGCGCATTGCTCGGGGGTCCCCTCTGGGACCGCCCTCTTCCATATGAGTCACCTTGGGACCCATATTTCTTTTTCTTTTGGAAAGCCCCCCTTTTTTGATGATGGGGTTCTTCCTCTTGATGCGGCCTGTACCACTTAGGGTCTCTGGACCCCTTTTGGTCTTTGTTCCAGCGGACACCTTCATTTTGCGGTCTGTCAGGTTGGAAATATTGCTTATTCTCGGCTTCCTTAAAAGAGTGAGCTGGCGCTCTTGCTCCTTCAAGGTCTAGCGATTGGTATTTGACCTTTTCACCAGGACACACTTCAAAGGGTGTCTTGTTTGGTGAGCGACCTGTAAAAACATCTATCGCGCACTCTCTTATGTCTTCGATGGACCTCCGTTTATAGTTTGCGCTGACATGTACTTTCTCTCTTATGTCAGGGCAGAGGTTTTGGCTGAAAATATACTTAAACCCTACCTCCTCCTCCATTTCAGGTTCGCATCTGTCCCCGAAATAGGCACGGAATATTCGGTCATAATATGACCTTGGGTGTTCATTCCTACCTTGCTTGATGTTAGCTGCTGTTATGATGCCATCGGGCCCCGTGCAAGGAGAAAACTCCTTTATCAGCGCAGCACAGAGAAGACTGTAGTCTTTCATCACTGCTTCTCGTTGACGCTTCATAAAAGCATGCACCGTCCTGTCCGATGTTAACCTTAACAGACAGATTCTATCATCATCTGTAGCTTCTGGGAAACGTTGAAGCTGGAAATCAAGGTCCTCGAGATAGATCTTGGTTTCGTGTGAGCCCATTGGGCCAGGGGCGAAGGTTTGAATGCTTTTCGCCATATTCCGTAGTTCAGCCATTGATAGAGGTATTTGTGGGTTATTATCAGATCCACCCACCGGCGCATCCGGTGGGATTGTCGGTTTTAGAGGCCCTAAGGGACGGCGCGGTGGTGTTGGAGGGAGTAGTGCATCTGGCATGGGCGGGGGCGGTGGAGGAGGGAGTAGGTCATCAGGTATGGGAGGAGGCAGCGGAGGCGGTGAGTTCTCAAGGTGTTTACTCATGAGACCCAAACATTTTCTCTCTTCTTCAAAGAGTTTGTTCATTGCTGATGCACGCTCTATTTTACAACTATTCAGTTGGACTTTTAACCCATCATTTTCACGTTGTAACATCATGTGCTGTTCTTGTGATTTTCTATAATCTTCTTGCAGCCTTGTGTACCGTAGTGATAATGATTCCAGGGTGTCCGTGCATTTTTCCAGCGCGTCTCGTGCCTCCCCACAATCCGCCTGAAGCGACTTGTATTGATGGTAATACGTATCCTTCTCCACCACACATTTTTCCAAATCATCTTGTGATTGGTCAAAATCCCTTTTTAACACTCTGCATTCTTCGTAGAGACTACGCGTTTGTTCAGCGCTGCCAATACTCGACTGTGTTAAACTCTTTACCTCCTGCTGTAAAGTGGCAACCTCCCTTTGTGCTGTTAAACATGATGTAGAGACAGCCCGGCGTACAGCAGTTTCAAAGTCTAGCTTGGCCTTTAACAGAAGGCTTAATTTAGCCAAACGTTTATCTCTGTCTGCTTTCTTTTCAGCCGTTGTGGTTCCAGCTGTTACAGTTTTTAATGCACTGTCCACATCTGCTTCCTCCATCAACTGTGTCTCTTCATGGTAGTTTGTGATGGGCCCTGTGAGTGAAAATAAGGCACATTCGATCCAATCTGCTTTGGTCGGGTCGTGGCCTTGAGGTGGCACAGGCTGCCCTGTATCAGAGGTGTCAGGGGTCTCACCCTCTGTGCCTGCCATCTTTTATCTGGATTTTCAGTGAAAATCAAAATAAAAGATGTTCTGTATTCGTTATTCTAAACTTTTCACTATTTGAAATAAACAGGAAAGTTTAAATGTGCACAGGACAACTGTGGAAGATGATGTGTCAGAGAAAGGAAGAGAAAGGAAAAAATTTTCAGTTATCTGGAGTGAAAACTGTACTTTTGTTTGTTATTTTAAATTCTTTGTATTTAAAATAAGCAAAAATGTTTGTCCGTACCTCTGTTATTCTAAATATTTTATTTAAAATAAACAGGAGCTATTGTTTGTGTACAGAACAAAATTAAAAGCTGGTAACTCACCATAAAATGCTGACTTTTTATGATGTTTTTTGTGAACGTGACTGTTCGTCACTCAAAGTGCACCAGGAAATGACGACAAGAATGGGCGGGCCAACGCAGCGTGCGTAGCGCGTCACCAGCTTCTTACGTGAGCGAGGCGGAGCTCGCTACAACATACGTGACGTCAACCAATCAATCACAGTGCTTGTAGTCCTTTTCCCAAGCAACCATGGTAAATGTAGTTTTCTAACCTTCGACCAATGAAGTACCGGAAATGACGACAAAGTGGGCTGGTCGCAACGGCGTGCGACGTGATTGACAGCTCACAACAGCGAATCAGCGTTCGCCACAAGAGTGATTGACAGCACACAACAGCGAATCAGCGTTCGCCACAAGAGTGATTGACAGCTCACAGCTCTCGTTCATCCAATCACAGCTCATAAACAACGTGTAGGACACGTCCATGTAACGTTAGCCTAGCACGCAACTCCAGACTCTTAAACAACTCAAACGCTATAAGTTAACTTCCCAAAATTCTGAAACGTGGCAATCACAATTAAAACAGGCACGACTTAGCTACATTCAGTAACCCAGCACTTCAGCTGCAGAACAAACACGGACTCGCTCGGAGCCACTTCAAGGTCGGTTCCGGTCCACTTTTCAATGGAGCAGGAAACGGGTCTGACAGAACCCAGCCGACACGTTCTACAGTAATATGCTTTTTCGACCTGCGCTAACTTGCAAAAATACCACACACAGCAATCTTGTAGATGTTAAAGTAGCTTTCAGGCTTTTGACTCGGCGGTCAAACAAAGCTTTGTACAGGAGTCTGTGTGAACTGGACCGAACAGGACCAGAACACAGACCACGGGCTTACAAAAACCTCACCTAAAAGCTTCCAACAGCGTGTTAAGGAGTTGAACAATAACAATCTCTCAGCTTCAAATGATAAAAACATGCAGAATCTGCCTGTCTTGAACACCTCAGCCAAAAATTATCACCTTCAGAGTCCAAAAATTGGAATAATCATGCCAACATAACGTTTCAAGTTCATGAGAGATCACAGATATATCAATAAACTTTCAGAACCGGTACGAGCCACCAGATGTAAGAATTAATGAGGAGGTCAATATTAAATACTGACCTCTTTATCCTTAATTAATCTACTTATTCAGATTGAATAGTAAATGTTCACGGATTCTGTTCTTTTTCAGTTTACCCAATATTTCTGTGATCTTTATGATGGATAAATACACAAAGCCATTAAGTGACAAAGACGTTAACTTAGTTTGATATGTCAAAGAGACACTATCATTTATTTAAAATAAAATCAACTAAATTAACACCATTACACTTGATTGACATGATTTCACTTTCTTTCAATTCAAATACGTCAGCACACTTAAATTTAACACAACAGACATAAATATTAGATGTTAAGCATATTTAGTCTGTGGGCTCTTTAACTTAAAAAATATAGTTTCCAGCTTAGGTTGAGAGGGAAAAGAAATAGGAAA